>ML412666.1:0-23104 GCA_005239525.1 Nicotiana knightiana | reverse complement strand
CAGGCTTTATGGGGCAAACGCCCGGCTATCGCCCGGGCGTCTCCTTTTGCGTATTTTTGACGTATTTGCATCCCTTTAGCTCCGTTTCCATTTCCAATTCACCTACACATGAAATAAACTCCATTAAGCACATAACAAGTGTAATTTTATCATTAATGCTCATAAAATGTAAGGTATATCACATGTTAAACTATGCAATTTAGTCTCGCATCAGTGAACACTATAAACTACCTACAAACCTTCTACCTTAATCCTCGACCTCCACACCCTCCTATCAAGGGTCATGTCCTCAGTGAGCTGAAGCAGCGCCATGTCCTGCCTAATGACTTCTCCCCAGTAATTCCTAGGCCTACCTCGACCCCTTCTCAAACTTTCCATGGCCAACCTCTAACACCTCCTGACAGGGGCATCAATGTTTCTTCTCCTAATATGTCTGAACCATCTCAATCGCGACTCCCGCATCTTGTCCTCCACGGAGGCTACTCCCACTGTGTCCCGGATAGCTTCATTCTTAATCCTATCTCTCCTGGTACACCCGCACATCCATCTCAACATCCTCATCTCTGCTACTCACTTCTTCTGCACGTCGGAGTTCTTGACTGGCTAACACTCAACCCCATACAACATAGCGGGTCGAACCACCACTCGATAAAACTTACCCTTAAGTCTTAACAGCACATTCCTATCACATAGAACATCGAAAGCGAGCCTCCACTTCATCCATCCCGCTCTGATGCGATGTGTGACATCTTCATCAATTTCCCCGTTACCCTGGATAATAGACCCCAGATACTTAAAACTCGCTCTCTTGGGGATAACTTGATCGTCAAGCTTAACCTCTACGTCTGCATCATGGGTCTCACTGAATTTGCACTCCAAGTATTCTGTCTTGGTTCCACTCAGTTTGAAACCTTTATACTCCAAGGTTTGTCTCCATACCTCCAACCTCGCATTAACTCCGCTACGTGTCTCGTCAATCAACACTCTATCATCGGCAAATAGCATGCACTAAGGCACCTCCCCTTAGATGTGATGGGACAGTACATCTATCGCCAAGGCAAACAAAAATGGGCTAAGAGTTGATCCCTGGTGCAACCCCATCATCACAGGGAAATGCTCTGAGTCACCACTCACAGTCCTAACCCTAGTCTTAGAATCATCATACATATCCTTAATCACCCTAATGTACGTTACGGGAACGCCGCTAACCTCTAAACACCTCCACAGGACCTCCCTCGGAACTTTATCGTATGCATTATCAAGGTCAATAAACACCATATGCAAAGCCTTCTTCCTCTCCCTGTACTACTCCACTAATCTCCTTACCAGATGAATCGTTTCCATAGTCGAATGCCCCGACACGAATCCAAATTTATTCTTAGAAATAGACACGCACCTCCTCACCGTGGCCTCCACCACCCTCTCCAAAACCTTCATAGTGTGACTCAATAACTTGATACCCCTATAATTATTGCAATTTTGGATATCACCCTTGTTATTGTAAAGCGGAACCATCGTACACCACCTCCATTCTTCGGGCATCTTTTTTATCTTAAAAATAACATTAAAAAGTCCAATGAACCACTCCAAACATGCCCGCCCCGCACTCTTCCAGAATTCCACCGGGATTTCATCTGGCCCCGTTGCTCTGCCCCTGCACATCTTACGCATCGCCCCTTCCACCTCCTCTACCGTAATCCGCCTACAGTACCCAAAATCATGCTGACTCTCGGAGTGCTCCAACTCACCCAGCACAATGTGTCTATCTCCCTCCTCATTCAACAGTTTATGAAAGTATGTCTGCCATCTTCTCCTAATGAGTGCCTCGTCCATAAACATTTTTCCATCCTCTTCCTTGATGCACTTGACTTGGTCTAAGTCACGGTGTTTCCTCTCCCTCACCTTGGCCAACCGGTACAACCTCCTGTCCCCGCCTTTGCCCTCGAGCTCCTCGTACAAATGAGCAAACGATGCATTCTTAGTCGTCGTAACCGCTATCTTTGCCTCTTTATTTTCCTCTTTCTTTGCCTTTATGTAACACTCCCAATAAGTCTTTTTTCCTCCTCGTTTATACTCTCTACTAGCTTCAAATAAGCAGCTTTCTTAGCTTCCACTTTACCTTGAACCTCTTCATTTTACCACCAATCCCCTTTATGACCCCCAGGAGAACCCTTCGTGACCCCTAAGACCTCTCTAGCGGCTACCCTAATGCAATCCGCAGTCATGAACCACATACTAGTCGCGTCCCCCATACTCATCTAGGACCTCATAGCCAAGAACTTCTCCCCTAACTCCTGAGCTTCGTCCTTGGTCAAGTTACCCCACTTGATCTTAGGTTGCATGTACCCCACCCTCTTCCTCTTACTGCTCTTGATCTCTCGGTCCATAACTAGGAGCCTATGAAGAGTCGTGAGGTGCTCACTCAGGATGACCTTGTAGTCAGTGCACAGACCTTTATCGCATTTCCTGCATAGAATATAATCAATCTTCATCTTGCCCATTGAATTTCAGAAAGTGACCATGTGCTCTTCACTCTTTGGGAAACTCGAGTTAGCTATAACCAAATCAAAAGCTCTAACAAACTCCAACAGTGAATTACCTCCCTCATTCCTATCCCCAAAACTGTACCCTCCATGCACATCATCATAACCCCTAGCACTAGCCCCAATATGACCATTGAAATCTCCGCCAATAAACAACTTCTCTGTGTGCGGGATACTATGCACCATCTCGTCCAAATCATCCCAAAATTGCTTCTTAACCTCCTGGTTCAAACCTGCCTGGGGAGCGTATGCACTAATCACGTTTACAGTAAATCCACCAACTACAAGCTTAATACTCATCAACCTATCATTTACCCTCTTAATATCAACCACGAGCTCCCTGAGGTCCCTGTGTACTAAAATACCTACCCCATTCTTACCCCCAGTGTTCCCTGAGTACCATAGTTTAAACCCGTTTACATCTCGTGCCCTAGTACCCTTCCATCTAGTCTCCTGAACACATGCTATGTTGATTTTCCTCTTTTGAAGAATCTTACCTAACTCTATAGACTTCCCCATCAACGTCCCAATGTTTCAAGACCCAATTCTCAACCTAGAGGCTTTCTTACATCCTTTCCCACCCCTGGACCCCACCCCCAGCCCCGCCCGATGACATGAACTTACTCTCACATCGTTCACTACCGCTACTATAAGCAGAGGTATTAGGTAAACACTAATACTAAGAACCAAAAATGGGAACGAAGGACTACAAGCTACGAACCCGAGAGCTAAAAACAACTCAAAGGAGAGACTACGAGAACAGAAACACGAGCAGGCACTAGAACAATGAGTCTACTACGTCTACGAAACTACCCTTATGCAAACACAGAACTACAATGAATAAATGAAACCTTAAGCTTAAAATACTAATAAAAAAGATAGAGAAAGATAGAAAAAAAAAAGCAATTAATCCAATCAAAATTGTCGGCAAGGCAACAGTAAATAGATGTGTGCAAATACAATTCAAGAAAGATAGAACCTGAATCACAGTTGGGGATGTCCGGACGCACTTCCAAATCCGCTGACTGCTGCTGCTCCAAAGGGAGAATTTATTTTTCTGATGGATGCCGAAAAGTCTGGTGCTCCGGCAAACTGTCAATCGAAACATCGATAAATCTCCAGAAGAAAGAATGAACTTTGCTGGGAAATCAACCCGCTCAACAACAATTCTTCAATTGATTTCCAAAATCGGATTTGCAAGTTTCTATCATCTTCTCCGTTTGAAATTGTTAAATGGTAAGAAAAAACTGTGTAGATTTTCAAATTGAAGCTTTTTTTTTTTACTTTCTTGAACTTTCTTGGAAGACAGTGATGGAGTCTCTTAGAAGATATTCCCTCCAGTAAAATCTTTTACTAGTTTCCGTGTAATTGATAACAAATAGCCTTCAAAAATCCAAACCAGTAAGAGAGAAGTTCAAACCCTTCAAATAATTCAAATTTGATGTTTTCTCTTTTTGTTATATAAACAGACCAGTGACGATCAATATTTTAGTCTGAAAAGGATTTCACTGGAAAAAGAGTGAGGTTGTCGGCAAAGGAAACGGAAAGATTCAAGTTCGCCATCGATGAAGAGTGGTAACCGGTGGTCGTTCAAATGTAATGAGACGATTCGGAATAATGATCAACGGCAAGAAAATACTTCAAGGAAATTACTTCAGTGAATAATTTGACGAAGGAACCAAAAAGCAAGTGGGATAGTGCTTGATTAATGAAAACTTCAAAAACCCAGAAAAAATAATCAAAACCTTTCTTGGAAGACAGTGATCATTTCTTATCAGAGAAAATACACACGGAAGTAGTTATTGCTAATTAAAATCGACAAAACAGGAAAGACAAAAGTAGCCATGTTAATTGAAATCAATACACAGGAAAGACATGGACTTAGCTACACATAAGTAGAGCAATAGACAGGAAAGCACATAGGTTTAAACTTCATAGCATAATGAATGACAATAGGAGGAGAGACATACCAGTTAAAATAGCAAACAGGAAGGTAAAAGCATGCAGAACCCAGTAACCTAGCCTTGACTTTCAGCCGGCTAGACAGTGTAGCAAACACAAGTAACAGAAAGGTAAGAGCAAGAGTTTGTGTGTGTGTGTGCGTATTTCTTTCTGAATGTGTTCGTATCTTAAAGAAAAATCAGAGTGGGGTTTATATAGAACTTAGCAAACTAAAAAGATTAAGGAAAATAATAAATCAGAGTTCATAAATAAGGTAATCAATCAATTAATTGGGGAATTAACTCAATCAATTCACACAGAAGAATTCGGAAAGGACCCCTTAAATTGGGGAGAATCCCTTAACGACTCATATTAGGATTCAAATAAGGTAAATAAATCAATTATTGACCATAAACCAGACTAATTAGTCCAAATAAGACAAGTAGTACCAATTAAAAGTCATAGATAAGGAAAATAGGTAAAGTCACAGAGAAGTACTAATTTTAACAGAAATATATACTTCGAATCCTAATAAAATCAGCCAATCTATTTTGATTGACAAAGACAAAAAATAACGGGAAAATCAGTGAAATAATTAGTGCAATAAGCAGAAAGACCTAGGGTTTAAAGCATATACACAAAAAATTATTCGAACTAGCAAAGGATAATCAGATTCAAACACTTGGAAGTTTAAAACCTTTTGAAGAGAACTTAGGATGAAACCCTAGTTCTTAGAAAACACTCGAATCGAATAATAATAAGGAAAACAGAAGGTTTTTCAAAGAAAAATACCCAATAATTCTTAAAATCATCTCAGATCTACAAGGATCTGAACAGACCCACATAGAAAGAAATTAGGGTTTTCGAAAATGACCGAGATGAAAGGAAACCTGGTTTAAAACCATAGATTCGAGCCATAAACACGAAGAAAGTAATACCCACAAACGGAGATGGCCATTTATAGGCTCACGAAAAGGTTTTGAACAAATCTGATTCGAGACTTCTTCATAGAACAACAAACTCGAACACCCAGAAGAGGTAGGAGGCCGGCAAGGGCCGGAAACTACAGAGAAATCCCATGGAATGGTATTTTTTTGGTGACGGCGGTTAGGTTTTAGGGAGAGTGTTTGAGAGAGAAGGGGATAGGTAGGGAGAACGAAGACAACGAAACAGAAAATGAAGGGGGTTAGGGTTAGATTAGATTAAAAAAGGAAAGAAATAATGTGGACCGTTGATCTCAGAGATCAACGACCACAATTAGAGGAGGTTTTCGGTCGGGTTAGATGAAGAATTGGGCTTGGGTAGGATTTGGGCTAGGATCTTAAGTAATTGGGCTAGTATAATCAGGTTAGGTCCGAAATTAAAATGAATTCAAAGGGGCTACTTGTTAAATACCCAATTAATTAATAAAATAATTTATAAAAATAATTAAAAAATTATAAAAAAATGATTTTCATGCATAAAATGATTTTAAAATAATTACTTGATATTATAAAAATATAAAAAGCTATTTTCTGGCGAAATAAGGTAATAATGCATACATGGGCTATTATTGCAAAGTTATTGCAATTATAACCCAAAAAATATGAATGTGGCTATTCATGCAATAATTAAAGCTTGGTATAAATATAAAAATTAAACCATAAAATTATTATGAAACCATTTGTGAGGCAATTAGTAATTATTTATATAAATAAAATACTGGGACAAATTAATAAAAATCCTTAGAAAATTGCAGAAATTATGGAAAAATATTGATTGATGCTCATGCATTGTTTTGAATCTATATATGCATTTTAAAAATAATATAGAGAAAAATTGGGTATCAACAGCTTCCCCTCTTTACCCGGGAAGGATGAAAGAGTTATGGGGTAAAGATATGATGGCCAATTTTGACCGAGTAGGGTGATTTGAGAGGCATAGGCCGCACTCTGGTTTTCGAGCTGCCTACATATCCCTGGTTTTACAGGAATCAGGTTGTATGTAGTTCTGCATTGACCGGCGAAATATACCGATGAAGTTATCCCAAGAACGAACACTAGGTTTTGGAATAGGTGAAATAGTGGTGAGCGGTCGGGTTTGAAATAGTAGGAAGGAGATGGAGCAGGATTCCTCCCGTTGGGGTAATGGTTGCTTATCGGGTTACCTGCAAATAAAAGATGCACTACAAGCATGTATCTTTGCGTAAATTTAAACGTGATGCAAATTCTATTTAGACCATAAGGATTGTCTTTGGACGGTTGAGGATGACGTCCTTAGACCATGATGTCCTGGGCCATGAATTGTGCAGTAAGGGATTCGCAGGCCATGAGATATGTTCTCGGGCCATGAAAATGGTGCCTCCGAACCATGACGCCTTTGAATAATGATATGCAAGTTTGAGAGATTCTCAAGCCATGGCATGGTGTCTTCTGGCTAAGAGGATGATGCCTTCGGACTATGACGCCTTCGGACAAGTTGGCGATATTTCAACCTATGAGGTGCAAAATATGATGCCAGAAGAAACAATACATGACTTAGTCTTGTATGAAGTTGAGGGCAAAGCTTAGCCCGAGAAAAGAAAAATAGATAGTGCAAGGGAGACAGTGCTTAGTCTCGTCCGAGATTCGGGACAGTGCTTAGTCCATGCAAAGTGAAGGCAGTGCTTAGCCTTATGCAAATAGAGAGGCAAGGCTTAGACTCATGCGAGATTGAGATAGAGCTTAGTCTCATGCAAGATTTGGGACAGGGCTTAATCCCATGAAAATAGAAGGCAATGCTCAGCCTTATGCATATATGGAGGCAGGGCTTAGCCTCATGCAAGATACGGGACAGGGCTTAGTCCCATGCAAAGAGAAGGCAATGTTTAGCCTTATACAAATATGGAGGCAGGTCTTAGCCTCATGCAAGATTTTGGACAGGGCTTAGTCCCATGCAAATAGAAGGCAATGCTTAGCCTTATGAAAATATGGAGGCAGGGCTTAGCCTCATGCGAGATTGAGAAAAGGCTTAGTCTCATGCAAAGTGAAGTTACTGCTTAGACTTATGTAAATATGGAGGCAGGTCTTAGCCGCGAGATTCGGGACAGGGCTTAGTCCCATGCAAAGAGAAGGCAGAGCTTAGCCTTATGAAAGTAGGGAGGCAGGGCTTAGCCCACGCAAGATTTGGGACAAGTCTTAGTCCCATGCAAAGAGAAGGAAGGGCTTAGCCTTATGCAGGATTAGGGACAGGGCTTAGTCCCATGCAAAGAGAAGGCAGAGCTTAGCTTTATGCAGGATTCGGGACAAGGCTTAGTCCCATGCAAAGAGAAGGAAGAGCTTAGCCTTAATCAGGATTCGGGACAGGGCTTAGTCCCATGCAAATAGAAGGCAGGGCTTAGCCTTATGCAGATATGGAGGCAGTGTTTAGCCTTATGCAAGTAGGGAGGCAGGGCTTAGCATCATGCAAGGTTGAGACAGAGCTTAGTCTCATGCAATGAACAATAAGTGATAGCAGATTATTTCTTATCTGGAGAAGAGTTTGGAAATATTTGTTGTTATGAAGACTTGTGATTCCAAGGTATGCATATCCCTTGATTCTGCGTTCAAGGAAAAATCGTGAGTTTTGCAGGGGGAAGGTTGGTTCGTGCTTTCGTCTGCTTGCTTGATTAGCTCTGTTCCATCTGAAGATCCTGTTCAAATTATTGGGGTAGCGTTCGCCAAAGTGGAGTTTATGTTCAAAAGCATGCATGTATAACTTTCGAAGACATAGTAAAATAGAGTTTAGAAATTGTTCAGATCCTTGTAGATCTGAGACGATTTTAAGCATTATTGGGTATTTTTCTTCAAAAAACCTTCTGTTTTCCTTATTATTATTCGATTCCAGTGTTTTCTAACAACTAGGGTTTCGTCCTAAGTTCTCTTCAAAAGGTTTTAAATTCCAAGTGTTTGAATCTGATTATCCTTTGCTAGTTCAACTAATTTTTGTGTATATGCTTTAAACCCTAGGTCTTTCAGCTTATTGCACTAATTATTTCAGTAATTTTTCCCGTTATTGTTTGTCTCTTTCAATCAAAATAGATTGACTGATTTTATTAGGATTTGAAGTATATATTTCTGTTAAAATTAATGCTTCTCTGTGACTTTACCTATTTTCTTTATCTATGACTTTTAATTGGTACTACTTACCTTATTTAGAATAATTAGTCTGGTTTATGATTAATAACTGATTTGTTTACCTTATTTGAATCCTAATCTGAGTCGTTAAAGGATTCTCCCTAATTTAAGGGGTCCTTTCCGGATTCTTCTGTGTGAATTGATTGAGTTAATTCCCTAATTAACTGATTGATTACATTATTTTATGAACTCTGATTTATTCTTTACATTAATTGTTTTACTTTGCTAAGTGCTAAAACCCCACTCTGATTTTTCTTTAAGACACGAGCACATTCAGAAAGAAACATGCACACACACACACAAGCTCTTGCTCTTACCTTTCTGTTACTTGTGTTTGCTACACCGTCTAGACGGTTGAAAGCCAAGTCTATACTATTGGGTTCTGCATCCTTTTACCTTCCTATTTGCTATTTTAACTGGTATGTATTTACTCCTATTGTCATTCATTATGCTATGAAGTTTAAACCTATGTGTTTTCCTGTCTATTGCTCTACTTCAGTGTAGTTAAGTCCATGTCTTTACTGTGTATTGATTTCAATTAACATGACTACTTCTGTCTTTCCTATTTTGTCGATTTTAATTAGCAATAACGACTTCTGTGTAGTTAAACTTATGTCTTTCCTGTTTATTGATCCTCATCAGCATGTCTATCTATGTCATTAGGTCCTATTCAGTATGTTATGTAATTTGTCTGTCAACCTGCCTTTGCCTGCTTTATGTCTCTGTTAACCAGCTTGCCTCAACTCTTATGACATTATCTTGTCCAATATGTTAGTCTGGTTCATGCATGTTCTTATTTGGTCCAGGATACTAATCCACTTGTTTCTCAACTAGCATACTTTCACTCTTACCCTGTTTCATGTATTCCTTATTAAGGACTTTTATGTTCCCAACCCCTGCTACCCTTCTCTGTGTAGTTGTTTGTTTATTATTCTGTTCCCAACATGCTATATGCCCGCCTAGTAATAACTAATGAACTGGGTCAATCCTAGGCAATGTGAAATTTTGCTTGAAGTGGTTGTGATCCTGTTTCTGTCTGCTGTTTGATTGCTGGAACCTTTGTTTGAACTTCAGAGTACTGAATGAATCTGTTTATTCCTATCAACTTCTAAAATTCAAACTGTTTTCCTAAACCTATCCCCTATTTTCATATGCTATTTTCAACTCCTACTCTTAGACTTCTAGGGTGCTGCCCCTCTAGTGCGAGCACTGCCTAGGAGTCCATGAGACTCCTCCGAACTCTGACTCACTGGGCTGGCTTTTCCACACTTGTTCACAAAACTGTTTCTTTAAAAGGGTTTCCGGTGTAAGCATTGCTCGGGTTCCCTGAGGCCCTTGGGAACTTTGACACACCAGAAGACCATTTGGTATACTATGAGATACTGGCACACTTCAGATTTGGTTGAAGGCCTGGATTTCTAGGTTTACTATTGGGCCTACCCAGGCTCCCTATACCATAGTCATTTCATTCTGTGATTCATTTATATCTGGTCTGTAATAATAATCTTTGTAAAACAGATATGGGGTTATTAGTAAAAGCTGGGAGGGACTTTATATTTATATATTATTATTGGGTTCGGGTAGAAATCATGCCTATAGGTTATTGTGATGATGTTTTATATGCATTAGAATTCATGCCTATAAGTTATTGTGATGATGATTTATATGAATTAGAAACCATGCCCATAGGACTTATCTCATTCTTTTAAATCCTGAATTTTCACATTTTTGCGTCTTAGAAATCCTGGTTCTAGGTCGTTATCAATTCTGCCTCAAGTACCATATTTTCAAAACACTATGTATGCATTAGAAATCATGCACCTAGGTTCTTTTTCTAACTCGGTTGGCAATTAATTGAAACATTTATTCGCCTAGATATCATGCCTATAGGAAATACAACCTTGACACTTAGACACCATGCATATAGGAAATAAGTGTAAAACCAGCTTCAACACTTAGATATCATGCCTATAGGGAAAAATGTACGAAATCAGTTTCTATGTTTGGATGTCATAATGCTTGTGATCAGTTTCAGCACATAGATAACATACCTATAGGACCTAAAAGATGAAATTTGCTTGTTTAAGTTAATCATTGTTTAGTTTGATTAATGTTTAGATACCATGTCTATAGGATTCTGCCCGGTTATCACCTAGGGAAGCTTGTAGGATAATCAAAGTTCTGAAGTTTGAAAATTGTGATTTCTTGCTTGAAACATGCTCAGATTCTGTAACCAGTAGGCAAACTGATTAGGTATTCACTGACTCGCCTTAATGAAAATGTTGCATATTCTGCTATGTGTTCATCTAGATATTCTGCTATAGGACCTTAAATCGTTTAAAAATTATTTGTTTGAGGCGTGCAATTGTTTGTTTATTTGTGGAGGTAAATGTGAGCCCTTAACTGCTCCTTTTATGTGACAGTCCTACATGTTTTGTTTGACGCCTAGTTTTCTCCTTTTAAGCACGATAGGTGAGTCTAGAACCGCCTTAATAGAGGTCCTAAGCACCTCCAGGTCCATAGGCAAGGGACGGGTAATGCACGCATAGGGTACGTACTCGATACTATTAGAATGCTTAGATAATAATTAATGGGAGGGTAATTGGGTAGTAAAGGATATGATGACATGTACGCTAATGCTACGCTTAACACCTCTATTTGAGGAAAGTTTACCGAGTATTGTACAGAAGTGATCCTATAGGCTAATAAACCTAGGACCCCCCTTTAATTTCCATTTTGAATGATTTCTATTTGTTTAAATGGCTTTATTTCTCTTTAAAGACTAATTCGCTTAGATTAAGTTTGGTCGGGATCCACTGTTGTGGACCTCGAGGGGTGCCTAACACCTTCCCCTCAAGGTAATTTTGAGCCCTTACCCAATCTCTGGTAAAGTAAACCGATTTATGAGTTATTTTGCTTTAGGTGCTCTAACGCACCTTAATCCGTTAGGTGGCGACTCTTCAAATTCCATACCCCATCCCAAAAGGAAATGAGTTGTCTTAGAATGTCGAAACCCCGATTTCGCGAGAAGACGGGAGGCGCGACAGCATGGCAACTCTGCTGGGGATAACCCTTAAGCTCTTACCATAACGAACTTGCTTTTGTGAATTAGTCTTTAAGCATGATTTATTCTGCTATACGTGTGCACCTGTTTCCCTTTCCCACTTTATGTGAATTTAAGTGCCTATTTTCAAGCCTTCATGATTTCCTTTACTATAGAAACTGACTTGTTTCCTTATTTTTCTTTCTTAAACGTCTTTTAATTATGAAATACCGCATTTATCATTTTTAACGTGCAAATACGTGACAACATGCTATTTACTGTTGCGTAAATCATGCTCAACATCATACTCCACTCGCGCGTAATCAATCCTATAGCAACGCTTGATGAGTGTTTGTGCCCTTCCTATATATCACCCTTTAAATTCGGAAAGGCTTATTTGCGGTAAAACAAGTCGATCAACGGTGCAGTCGACGGTTCTGTGCCTTTCCCTATCAAGTTGTCCGCTTGAGGGTACCAGTCTAGACCTCTACATAAACCTTACTCTGATTAATTGTACATGCATCATAGTCACACCTAGCCGGGTTAATATGTTGTCCACATAATAACCCTTTAGGAAAAACCTTGTCCAAAAGTCCACTGGGATTTCCATAATCCCAACGGACGCAACCACGATCTGTGAATTAATTTGGAGAAATAAGTGCCAATATACTAATCACTGATGTATAAGTAGTCGAATATGGAGGGGGAAAGGTTCTAACCTTATTTGTTTTACAGAAATGAGGCACGAAGTCCCCAGGTTCGGCATGGTCCAAAGAATACCACCATTGTTGTTAGATTGGTGGGAGGAGGACATCTAGCAAGAGTATACCTGCTATTAGGAATGCACTGGGGAACCTGATTGACAGGGCCAAGAAGATCAAGCCTAGGGAAGGTCCTTCTGGGACCAAGTAGATTAGGTTTACCTATTTTTTCAAATGTAATAAGGCCAAGTTCCATTAGTGACTTAACTTATTTAGTGTCATTTTAGATTTATCTGCTTTTACATTAATGAAATGAGGCAATTATTGGAACTAAAATTCTCCAAATCAACTTGTCATTAGGCCTACCTCGGGCACAACGAGGCTCCCAAATTAGGACGCGAATTTACATTCCCGCACTATGTGTTTAGATATTGCAAATACTCTTTTTGGAACCCTTACGAACTTGGTTACTTTTGTTTTCTTTTCTTTTTTTCTTTTTTAATTATCCCCATTCCCCAACGTTGGTTCATGCATACTGGCATCATCAGCTTATCCTGCCAGATCCATGGGTCGTCCACCTTCTCCTCCTCCAAGTGTACCGAAAGGCAAAGGGAAATCTAAAATGGATTATATGAATGACATCAGAATAGACACACTGCACATGTTGAGAACGGGGAAATTTCCGATGGTTGGGGCACTCAGGCCCCAAATGATTTGGTTTTATGGCTTGAGCAAAAGATACTTGCACTACAGTGCGAGCTTAAGCAGGTTTGTAACTTGGAAAATCTCTCCTCACATTGAATATCCCCGACACCTAGAACCTTGCACCACCTCATAACACACCCAAAAAACACCCATAGAATCCTCCCTCAACTCACCGGTATACAACCCCTCCTCAAAATCAGCATCTCCCTACTCAATACCCACAAAACACCTACCATACTCCCCAAGATACCCTACAAATTATTCCCGAACCCCAAAACTCCACCAATGATCATCATTATGCCCAAAATCCTGGCCTTCACCAGAACAACCCTATATACGTAGAAACCCTACCTCACTCCACTCAACCAATCTCCTATACACCAGAATCCGCTGAGAAGGACCTGATCATCAAGAACATGGCTGAAGAGCTCAAGAAGTTGACAAGTCGGGTTTAGGGTGTTGAAGGGGGTAAAGGAATAGAAGGTCTGAACTATGAGGACTTATGCATACAACTAGATGTGGAACTGCAGGAGGGTTAAAAACCTCCCAAGTTTGAAATGTTTGACGGAATGGGTGATCCCAAGGTTCATCTGAGGACTTATTATGACAAGCTTGTGGGGGTCAGAAAAGATGAAAGGATTCGAATAAAGATCTTCATGAGGAGTCTCACCGGAGATGCCATGTCCTGGTACATAAGCCAGAATCCTAAGAAGTGGGCCAATTGGGTGAGCATGGCGTCCAACTTCATGGACAGGTTCAGATTTAATACGGAGAATACGTCGGATGTCTTCTATATCCAGAACTTAAAGAGGAAGCCAACTAAGACTTTCCGCGAGTATGCTACTCGGTGGAGGTCAGAAGCAGCCAAGGTTAGACCAGCATTAGACGAGGAACAAATGAACAAGTTCTTTGTCTGGGCACAGGATCCACAGTATTATGAAAGGCTAATGGTTATTGAGAACCATAAGTTCTCTGATATCATCAAAATCGGAGAAAGGATTGAAGAGGGTATTAAAAACGAGATGGTGACAAATTTCGAGGCACTACAGGCCATGAATAAAGCATTGCAATTAGGTGGTATACGGAAGAAGAAAGATGTGGGAACAGTGATGGTTGCCCAGGGACCCAAAACTCCATTTGTATACCAGACCCCTCCAATCACATACCAAACACCTCCACCCACATACCAACCATCACCTCCCATATATTCCCAACCTGTTACCGCCTACCACACCTATAACACCAAACCATCCTATTATTAGTCACCTCCAACTCGTCCAAACTACCAAAACCCAGGCCTAATTTTGACCGCAAACCACCCAGACAGTACACCACTATTGCTGAACCCATCGACCAGTTATATGAAAGGTTGAAAGCCGCTGGATATGTCACCCATATTCCCGTTTTGGCCATGGAGAATTCATCTCAATGGTTCAATCCAAACAAGACCTGAAAATATCATTCCGGCATGAAGGGACACACTATTGACGAGTGCCACACCTTAAAAGACAATATCCAAACACTTATTGACAATAAGGTTATACAGGCAAAGGAAACTGCACTCAATGTCCACAACAATCCTCTCCCAGATCATAGGGGTGGAGGGGTCAGTATGATATAAAATGATGAAGAGTGGGATCCCGAGGGATCAATCGGGCTTATTCGGGAAGGTGACGATACTAAGAAACCTACACTCACACTAAATCCCATTGTGGTACAGACATGGCCGCCAGTTGGAGTTGAGGTAGTCGCATCAGTTCCTTTAGAAGTAGAAGTAACGCCACCCACAACAATACTCACTCCATTTGAAGTGGAGGTGGCCATAACTTTCACTGTAACAGTGGCATCCACACCACCCTTCAATTCCAATGTTTTACCTTGGGATTATGTGGCCGAGGCTAGAAGAAAGGGAAAGTCAAAGACAGAAGAATCCGGCGCTGCACAAGGAATGACCAGAACAGGAAGGGTTTATACACCTGAACACTTACGAGAAACCAGTAAGCAAGCTTCTAACAAACCGCCCGTCATTGAGACTTCTCCATATGACCTTTGGAGGAAGGTACATACAAGGGAGTACTCTGTCATTGATCATCTGAACAAGACTCCCGCTCAGATATCTATCTTGTCGCTGCTGCAAAATTCTGAGGCACACAGGAACGCTCTAATAAAGGTGTTGAGTGAAGCATATGTACCCAACAACATCACTGGTGGACAAATGGCCAATATGGTGGGGCAGGTGCTAGAAATCCATAAAATCACCTTCCACGAGAACGAGCTGCACCCTCAAGGTGTCACGACCCCAAATCCTAACAGGTCGTGATGGCGTCTATCGTGGAACTAGGCTAGCCAACCATCACATAACTACACATTTATTTTAATATAATTTCTCAAAAATCAATAATAACAAGCGACAAAGTATAAAAAATTTCTCTAAGTCTTTAAGCAAACATAATAATATAATCTACTGTCTAAACAAATCCCCCAAGACTAGAGTCAACCGATCACGAGCATCTAGGAATAAAACTAACACTGCTAATGTCAAGAACCATGTCTCGGAATAAAATAATAATACTAATTAAGGAAGGAAAATGGAGAAGCTGTGGACGCTAGACAGCTACCTTGCAATCCCAAAAGCTGACGATAACGAACTCGGATGGCTACTGCTCTGAACTAGTACCTGGTCTACACACAGAGGTGCAGGGAGTAATGATGAGTACGCCAACTCAGTAGTAATGAAAATAAATCACAGTCTGAAGAATAAGAAACACACAGCAACAAATACACCAATCCACAAAACCTAAAATATCAAGTCTCAATAAAGTATACATAAGTTCGAAAACCAGTTTCCGTAAAAAATCCTTGAAATAAGTATAA
Source organism: Nicotiana knightiana (assembly GCA_005239525.1). Lineage (NCBI taxonomy): Eukaryota > Viridiplantae > Streptophyta > Magnoliopsida > Solanales > Solanaceae > Nicotiana > Nicotiana knightiana. Next base: position 7,164 of record ML412666.1, on the reverse strand, counting down.
TTTCCAATATTTCTCAGTAAAACTCCCAAAATATCAGTTGAAAGATGAAACGAATCATAATCAAAAGCTCAGCAGAATATCATTTTTAAACCGCCCCTCGGGAAAAATCATCACTCATAATCAGTCACTCAGCACCTCACCATCACTCAATAACAGTCACTCAGCACCTCACAGTCACTCAACTCAGCCCCTCGGTCAACCTCACTGTTACTCATGCCTCCCAATCACTCATCACTCAGCACTCAACACTCGCACTCAGTAAGTACCTGCGCTCACTGGGGCTGTGTACAGACTCCGGATGGGCTCCTACAGCCCAAGCGCTATAAACAAGCCAAATCATGGAATCAATCACTCTCAGGCACTCGGCCTCTCTCATATCATAACATCCTAACAATATTGCTCCTCGGCCTCACTCAGTCAGACACTCTCAACATGTCACTCAGTCCATAAATAAACGGGGTTCTCGACCCAAGAATAGTATTTCATTTCAAAAAATAGTAATATCATCAAATAGGAGTGTCAACAATTTCACAAGAAAGACTGAGTATAAAATCATAGTTTCAAAGTGAGGAATATCAGTAAAATAGCGCCTAAGGGGTTAAAATAGATCGGAACTAGGCCCCCAAACATGGCTTACAACCCAAATATATCAAAACATGATAATACTATAAAATATATACTTTAAAAGTAGTTTCGCAACTCAATAGTTGCCTAAAAAGGAACATTTTTCCAAATTTCCAGTTCGTGCACGCCCCACACTCGTCATCCAGTGTGTGCGTCACTCCAAAATCCGTGAAAGGATGTAAAGTCCGGGGTTTCACACCCTCAGGACAGGTTTTAAGGACATTACTTACCTCAAACTAGCCCGAAAAGGTATTCCGCAACACCCTTTNGATTTAAAGACATTACTTACCTCAAACTAGCCCGAAAAGCTATTCCGCAACACCCTTTCCTCTCGAATCAACTCCCGAGTGCTCCAAATCTATCAAGTTCAGATTTTTCACATCAAATTATGCTAAGGGGATGAATTCCAATTGAAAAATATCAATTTTAGCACAAAACCCGAAATTAGCCAAAACCCGACCCCCGGGCCCGCATCTCGAAACTCGACAAACTTTATACCAAAACGATCCTCATCATCTCACAATTCCGTACATATAAAGAACTCTTAAATCGAAGTCCGTTTGACCCCTCAAATCATCCCTAAAAGGCCTCTTAAACTCAAGCCCTAATTTCACATTTTTCTACTGATTTTCCCCAATTAAACACTATTAATTTGGTCCTTAATCACATATAATCGAGTTATTAGGTCCAAAATCCTTACCTCAATGAAGAACATTTGTCTTCCCTCTTCAAAATCGCGCCAAAAGCTCAAATATCGTTAAAAATGGAAGAAAACTCGGACTGCTCGTTATATATACACTATCCAGAATTTTTGCGGTACTGTTCACGCGGTACTGTTCATGCTGCTGTGAAAAAAAATGCAGCGGCTTTTCTTCTAGTCTAAATTGATCCGTTAACCTTCCGAAATCCACCCGAGGCCCTCGGAATCTCAACCAAATATACCAACACGTCCCAAAATACAATACGAACTTAGTCGAGCCTTCGAAACATCAAAACACCAAAATCACATCGAATTCAAGCCTATGGACTTTGAAATTTCTAAATTCCACCAACGATGCCGAAACTATCCAAAACACCTCCGATTGATCTGAAATTTTGCACACATAACCAAAATGATATTACGAACCTGTTCCAACTATCAGAATTCCATTCCGACCCCGATAGCCTATTTTCCACTGCCGATCGAAAATCGCCAAAAACTAACTTTCGTCAGTTCAAGCCTAATTCTACACCGGACATCACAAAAATATTCTGGACACACTCCTAAGTCCCAAATCACCTAAAGAAGATATCTGAGCCATAAAATTTACATTCCGAGGTCGTTTACCAATAAGTCAACTCTCAGTTGACTTTTCCAACTATAAGGCTATTTTTAAAGACCCAATGACTAAATTCTTGCTACAGCCATTCCGATTCTGAAACTACCAACTCTAACACCGTATAAACAGTATAACCAACCTATGACAAGGCAAAAATAGAAATAATAATGAAATTTCTACNATCTTGACCCATAAACCTTAGAACTAAATTTCCACTTCTGAGTCCATTCACAAGATCAAATTTCCACGACTATAAGCTGAAATAGTCTGAACATGCTGTATCAAGCCATATCCGCAACACAAGATGAAATCACATAATATACCGCATGGCTCAACACTCATAGTGATGACTCCTAATCCCAATCGCTACTCATAACAACCCAATACCGGTAAATAACCTCTTATCAAACAAAACCTCGCTTAAACACATTCATATGGTGCCGATAATGAAAGAAACACGTAGAAACCAGCAACCATTCGTCCGATCAGCATCAATACCATCCAGAGCCATAACTTGTGCAACTCGTGCACTCAATAACAACATCCCAAGAGCTCAATTCATAAAATAGAGAAGACTCACACGAGAGGACTATCCTGCCATTACTCTTGCCATTACCACATCATGCTAAAAGCCTGATACACATCGTGAAACCATATCACACAAATCCGACACCAAGGATCATACCTCTACCTAACTGAGCTGCAAAGCGTGATCCTATCCAACCGCTGGACCACATGACATACTCTAATCCACCTTGCTCAAAATCAATAACCATGCGAAATTTGACATCAATACTCAAAGTGCATTGCCATAACCACGGGGAAATCGGACGATACCATGCCACCCGAACCAGAAAGAACATAACCAACACGTCTCAATCCTGCAACACCAAATTACTTACCTTACTCAAATCTCGCTATAAAGCCCCGATAGAACTACACCCTATGCACATATATAACCAACGATCACAACTCCTCGAAACACTGAAAGGTAACTCATAGATCACTCCAAAACACGAATAAGCCCAGTGACAATTAAATGCTACATCCCTCAACAATAGCAATTTGGGGTCAACAATTCTGACTCGGTGTAGAAAACACACCCATACTGGCCTACCAATAATTATATTCTAAATCAACTATGGTCATCCACAACATGTAGATAACACTCCAAAGGTTCATAATGACTGAATCATGACCTATACTAACACCTGACTAGCTTTGCTCGCATCCTCATAGTTCACAACTACAAAAATAATTTGTTCATGAAAACTCCTAGTCTCAAAATCCATGAGGCGCACCAATTACCATATCTGATCCCAATTCCACCACTCAAATATATAACACACCCCTAATACTTTATCATTTCACGAGGGATACCCCCATAATTCCTCTGTGTCACCAAGAAACCTTGAATATCAGCAGTCGATCCAACAAGAGAGCGTCGTAACACCAATGAAGCACCCTTATTCAAACACATTTCCTTAAACACATTGTCCTTAATGAATGTATACTCTCATCCATCCACTCAATAGTGGTATCATTTACGTAATCATCTGAAACTGCCAGTTCTGACCTTCCTTCCAGAACTGAACCGTGACCTCACATATGTCACTCTCCATTATACACAAAATACCACATACGCCATGAAATCCTATGATAAATATGAGAACTTCATGCTCCCTTCCTAGCCACAAACAACTACGTACCCAACTAGCCAAGAACTTCCCATTGGATCACATCTAGAAGAAAAATCACTATACATCACATGGACCTCACGCCAGTAGAAATATACATCTCTAACCGTGGTATAAACCATCAAGAACTCCCGAATCATATTTGTACAACACCAAACCGCCAAGACTGAATCCTTCCAACTCAACCAAGCTACGCATGCCACCAAATTCCAAGAGAATTGCTAAGAAACACCTGTAACAACTCATTACCTTATAAACACCCAAAGAACTAACCATATCCCTTATCATGTCGATCTGATGTACTACCAAGCTGTCCTATTTATCCAAGTTCCTTCTGACTTACCTTCGAATTGATACTTCTTCTTGCCATAATATCGCAATTCTCAATCCCGACTCACCGCACAAAACCCGAGCATAAAAAAATATACCGTCTAAGGCTCATAAGCCGTTGAATACTCTCTCAAACATCCCCAGAGCACCACATCAAAAAACTTACCCTGAATAGACTTCATGCAAATTTAAAGTCATTACCTTCGCTTTCCTGATACTGATGAATAGAATCTATGATAATGCAAATACACCACAAGCCTTGACACCTTCCCCGTAAATCTCAATTCTATCCCTTCTCACACCTTGAAGATCCTCGATCGCTACATATAACCTTGAATCCATCTGAACCATTCTCGAACGTCATTCACTCTACGCAATTTCAATTACACTGACAAATTAAATAGAACGACCTGACCCTGCTTGCAATGCACATACTAGGAAAGTAATCCACACATTTGGAGCAACAATCAAACTCATACACTGCACACACTACCCTTTCAAGTAAAACTCGGTCATTCAATAAATTCCATTATCCGTAAGGTACATTACAACCTGTATTGAAGAATTTCCCGTTACTCGACCCATTCCCAGACTCCACCTCTGCAGGGCAATAACTGATTCACCAACATACCTCGAACAGAAACCAATACAACACATAATCGTGTAATCAACTTATCAATAACGAACTCTCCCACTTGGCTCAAAGCCAAGGATCAAGACAAACAATAACTCACGATTCCCACACATTATCACTGCCACCATACTGTGGTGGGATTCTACTAAATCCTTCGTACGCTCATATGACCCAGACCATCTAACCCTCAACTCGTATGCAAATCTCGCATTCACCATTTTAACGGTCATGCCAACTCCCACAAGAGATCTAAACTCAAATTACAACATACATCATTTATTGATAGAGAGAACTTACTACAGATCAACATAAGGGTCACACACCTCAGGACAACCCCCAGGAGATACCCCTTCCTGCTTAACCTCAGAATGATATCTCCCTATACACTTCTAAAAATCATAGCTATCACGCAATCATTATACCTTCCTACATTAGAACACAACCACTACCTGCCCCCAAGACATCCCATTAAGCGGTATAAGAACCTGAAGCTGATGACAACACTAACACTGGAGCTGTGGCCAAGGAATTCTTGAGCTTCTGGAATCTCTTCTCACACTCTCGTCTGACCACATAGACCTTCACTGGACACCATGTGTCCCAAGAATGCCACTAAATTGAGCCAACAATTCACACTTGGAGAACTTCGCACAAAGCTTCTCCTCCCTATATCCTTGTAATACCATCATCAAATGCCGAGTATGTTATCCCTGGCTACGAGAGTACGGCGGGATGCCATCAATAAATACAATAACAAAGGAGTTATAACACGACTGAATACACCGGCAATCAAATACATAGACGCTGTTGGGGCATTGGTCAGCTCAAAAGACATCACAGGAACTCAGAACATAACAAGAAAACCCACTTCACTCTAAAACTAAACTACACGAGAGGTCCTTCGATGCTCATAACTCGAAGCCATGTTATAACTCAATACAAAAGTCAAATATCAAAGGTTCTTGCCACATCTCCCGCAAATTCATTTTGGTCACAATCAAACAACCTGAATACATCTAACTATCCAATCACACTCACCATGTAGTCATCTATTCACAAAGTTCCATCAATAAGGACACAAACAGACATATAAGTCCCCCAACACATGTGCTCACCCAATTGAAATCTCAACACTCAAGCCACAGAAAAAATCCGGCGTCAAGTCCTTCCAGCTGGCCCATTATTAACATGTTAAAAATCATATCTCACCCATGGAAGTCACAAGACGATGAGGCACAACTGATACCAAGCGCTCGCGTGCGCATTCGAATACATGAAAGGAATTCAAGGAATTACGCTTTTGGATGAATAAAATGGATTCGCACAACAAGAATTCAAGAATGTGGAAGTGTTTCCTAAGGGTTCTGCAGCCTCTCGAAGATAAGTACAGACGTCTCCGTACCGATGGCGCCTATCGTGGAACTAGGCTAGCCAACCATCACATAACTACACATTTGTTTTAATATAATTTCTCAAAAATCAATAATAACGAGCGACAGAGTATAAAAAATTTCTCTAAGTCTTTAAGCAAACATAATAATATAATCTACTGTCTAAACAAATCCCCCAGGACTGGAGTCAACTGATCACGAGCATCTAAGAATAAAACTAACACTGCTAATTTCATAAACCATGTCTCGGAATAAAATACTAATACTAATGAAGGAAGGGAAATGGAGAAGTTGCGGATGCTGGACAGTTACCTCGAAATCCCAAAAGCTGACGATAACGAACTTGGATGGCTACTGCTCCGAACCAGTACCTGGGTCTGCACACAGAGGTGCAGGGAGTAATGATGAGTATGCCCCAACTCAATAGTAATGAAAATAAATCACAGTCTGAAGAATAAGAAACACACAGCAACAAATACACCAATCCACAAAACCGTAAAATATCAAGTCTCAATAAAGTATACATAAGTTCGAAAACCAATTTCCGTAAAAAAATCCTTGAAACAAGTATAATTTCCAATATTTCTCAGTAAAACTCCCAAAATATCAGTTTGAAAGATGAAACGAATCATAATCAAAAGCTCAGCAAAATATCATTTTTAAACCGCCCCTCGGGCAAAATCATCACTTGTAATCAGTCACTTAGCACATCACCATCACTCAATAACAGTCACTCAACATCAGCCCCTCAGGCAACCTCACTGTCACTCATGCCTCCCAATCACTCACAACTCAGCACTCGGCACTCGCACTCAGTAGGTACCTGCGCTCACTCGGGGTGTGTACAGACTCCGGTGGGGCTCCTACATCTCAAGCGCTATAAACAAGCCAAATCATGGCATCAATCACTCTTAGGCACTCGGCCTCTCTTATATCATAACATCCTCGCAATATTGGCCCTCGGCCTCTCTCATATCATAACATCCTCGCAATATTGGCCCTCGGCCTCACTCAGTCAGACACTCTCAACATGCCACTCGGGCCATAAATAAATGGGATTATCGACCCAGAAATAATATTTCATTTCAAGAAATAGTAATATCATTAAATAGGAGTGTCAACAATTTCACAAGAAAGACTGAGTGTAAAATCATTGTTTCAAAGTGAGG
>ML412665.1:0-16284 GCA_005239525.1 Nicotiana knightiana | reverse complement strand
CCATGTGTTGTTCCTCTGCCATGTTCACAGGAAATCGGATGAAGTCCTGAAGATTGTCTGTATCTCTTGCTTCTCGCAATCTCCTGTGAAATGATCTCTCAGGTTCGGGGTCAAAGTCGTCAAGTCTATCTTGGATTCTGACCCTACGCATTCACTCGAAGTTCCTGAGATTAGAGTCAAAATAACGTGACGTTAGACTCAATGAAATAAACAATTAAAACAAGTAACTGAGAAGTAGTCTATATTCAAGTCCCCGGCAACGGCGCCAAGAACTTGTTGGTCCCAAACCGCACACGCAAGTATACGTGGTCGTAGCAAGTAATATAATGTTAAATCGAATGTTGAACCCACAGGGACTTGCGTAAACTACTTATCGAATCACTCTAATTGTTATTTAATCGAGCCAAAATAAAATCCAAGAATATAACTGATTTATACTATGATTATATGAACTAATTATCAAGTAACAAGAATATTGTTGTGTATTCAATAGAGACAAATATTCCAGGGTTGTGATCAGTTCACCATTCATATTGCATTCTAATTAACTCTCCCTTTCATATAATTCACTCATGGTTGCTAATTAATCGATAATTTCTCTCGTAGCCTTCTCCCGAAGTACTACTCGCCTATTCTCAATAGATTAACGCCTATATTCCTATAAAATTACTCTATTAGAACGTACTAAGATTGCGATGTTTAATTAAGCACGGTGACTGGGTATATTCCTATCCTAACCACAAATCCGCTCCCCTGAAGGGTTAAGATCTCTCTCTCTTCAATTCTTCTCTAATCTATATATGGATTTCCCAAGCATAACATTGATAGTATATAGAACCTAATTGTTGGCCAAACAATTAAGCAATTAAACGCAGAATTGAAGAAACAACCATATATTGAGCGAATTAAAATTAAGGTTAAGTTAATATCGAATAACAATATTCATAGCTAAACCACAACTCCAGAACAATGGGTGTTTAGCCACTCATACTAGAATTAAACAATTGCATAAGTCTTTGCATCAATGGAAAATACTAGATTAAGATAAAGAAAACTGATAATCCTCTTCTTCTTCAATGATCTTGTGTGTATATTCTCTCCAAAAATGGCATCATCCTTCAAAGTTGTGTTATTCGGTCTATTTATATGTTTGAGATAAATCCTAAACGTGTAGGAGACTTCTATTCTAACCGAGAAACACTTAAAACCTTTAAAACTCGGAGTTGAATGGACCAGATACCCAGGTGTTAAGCCCCAAACGCCCCCTTAACGCCAGGGAAGGCCTGGCGTTAGGGGTCTAACTCTTGGCTAACGCCAGGGTGACCCTGTCCTTAAGGGCCAAACACCCCCTTAACGCCTGGGCATGTCTGGCATTAGGGGCCAAAAGCCCGGGTATTGCCCGGGTCACTCCTTTTTGACTCTTGAGCGTATTTTTGATGTTTATGCACCCAGTTAGCTCGTCTTCCATCTCTAATTCACCTACACATGAAATAGACTCCATTATGCACATATAACGTGTATTTTTATCACAAAATCACATAAAATGTAAGGTATATAATGCTTAAAACTATGAATTCTCGCCACGCATCACGTACCAAGGTGAAGTCTGAGTAACCTTTGGAAAGCTTTTGTTACATACTTTGTGATACCCACTAACTACTAATCATATGTGCAGGAAAAAAAATGCTACCCAGAAGAGCCACTGGCAAGGGGAAGGCCACGTCTTCGGCCCCAGCTAAAAGCAAAACAAAACCCCCACAACCCCAAAAGAAAAGAAAATGGGGGATGATACTTCCAGTATGATTGGTGAGGAAGCAGTAGCTGTTGTCGCTGCTATGAGATAGTGACCCACTGGTGAACGGGAATATGGTATCAAAAACATACCAGTGCAATCCAGGAAATGGTATGCACGCTGCAAACCCAAGCATGTTCACCCTGAAGGGGCCATTAAGGAAGGGAGTCTAAGATCAAAATTCCCAGCGATTTGGCGGAGCATCCATGAGTTGGGGATAGGATATGTGTTCATACACAATGGTGACATCAACCTCAACTTAGTCCGAGAATTCTACGCAGGGTTTGACCTTAAGGAAAAGAACGGATTGGTGCCAATTCGTGGGCACTTGGTAGATTTTTCGGCCAAGGCCATATGTGACTTCCTAGGTGCACCAAATGTTCTGGTGGAGCCTCTAGATCAATTCATCCACCATCCCAACTATAGAGAGGTGAGGCACACACTTTGTGGGGTTGATTCCAAGGCTGCTTGGATTCGGGATAGAGCCACAAATTGCCATAAAAGATTTCCAAAGAAGAAAATGAAGGCTGAGACCCAGGTGTGGCTTAAAGTGATTAATGCACGGATACTACCATGCAACCATGACACCTTAATCAGCCGAGAGAGGATTTGTGTGCTCTACTTCCTCATGACGGGGCAAAGGGTGAATATGGGCCAGCTGATGCGCTATCAATGGGGTTGGTGCGTTCGAGCAATAGAATTGATCGAATACCATTCCCAAATTTCATAACTCAGTTCCTGCTAAATGAGAATGTAGCGGTTGAGCCCAACTTTGACCATACCATTGATCAATTCCAACGAGAGACTGACATCTCTAGCCTAAGACTGAAGGAAGAGCCTTCCTTGACCAATGTAGAGCGCAATGTGCGGGATGATAGCTTCATGGCCCATCTTTATGGGATGATGGATTTGCAGTTGCGAATAGGAGGTCGGTCGGCTTCAGTTGATGAGAGAGTTGAATTGGATCAGAGGTACCCGCTCAATGCTCATGTGCAACAGATGATTGGAGCGGGTGAGGGATACAGGCTTCCTGATGATGAGGATATCAACACTCCTAACGGCTCTGATGCAGAGCAGATGCGCTCGGATGAGGAAGATGATGAAAAAGATGAGCATGAGGAGGAGTGGAGAGCGTCAGATGATGACGACGCTGAATGATCAGGGAGTTTCTTGTACCTTGCTTCTATGCATGTTTTTGTCTCTATATAATGCACTGGGGACAGTGCATGGATTAAGTGTGGGGTGTGTATGTTGTATTTTGTTGTACCGTATGTGGGTTTGTATTGTAGTTTTGTATTCATGATAGTAAATGATTTTCTTTCTTTTAAGTTTTTGTAGTTGTTTTAAATATATATAAAAATTGTGGACTTTTCCCGACGATGGACCTCTTAGACACCTCTCTTGAGGGAAGTAAGTTTAAACAAAATACCAAAAAGATTTTTTTAGTTAGTGTAGTAATTCCCCCTTGGTTTTTCTTTTGACCACGGTTCTTTTCCAAGGGTGTAANTTTTTTTTTAGGTAGTGTAGTAATTCCCCCTTGGTTTTTCTTTTGACCACGGTTCTTTTCCAAGGGTGTAACTTGAACCGGGTAATTTAAATTAAGTTTATTTTAGTTTTTAGAGTAGTTACAAAGAAACTGAGTAAATTAGAGATACCCTATGACATGTTTGATGCCGGCATATTAGGTGATGACATACATTCTGTTTTCCCTTATATTTGGTTTGACATGTGATGCCTGAGTATAAATAGCCTATTTTGTGACGTCTTAGCTCAGTTGTTTGACTTGTATGATACATAGTGTAATATTGCTTAATTCTCTCAATTTTGTGTGCTTGCTTGATTTGAGAGTTGAATAAAACCGTTGTGATTGAGTCATGTGCAATGTGTGAGTGAGGTTTAGTGATTTTCTATGCTATCCTGTGTAGTCTAGAACTTGCCCCGTGTGTTAATCGAAGCAAAATTGTAGGTTATGCTAGTCTAGGGGATGACGTAGGAATTTTCTTTCTTGATTATGGATGTGCTTGTCGCATAAGAAATAANTTTGAGCCTTTAGACCTTTTCTTTGGTACCCACATTACAAGTCGTACCCCTATTTTGTTCTTAAATTGAGATTTTTGCACCTTTTCCTCCTAAGGCACTTAGTTGCTAAAATAAGTAAGGTGGGATATTGGGGAATAGTTTTTGAGTGGAGCCATGGAAAGGCATGTTAGTGCACTAAAAATTGTATTCAAAAGTCACTAGCCAATGAACTTTCATGTATGGAGTGTGTGTAGGAAAGAAAAAAAATTGAAAAAAAATAATATGAAAAAAAAATTGTACAAAAGGATACACACCAAATTTTATTAGTTGTGCTAGTGAGAATATAGAAGTTCTTAATTGAAAAAGGGCTATGTTGAATATGAATTGTGGCAAGGGAATTGGTTGAGAAGAATATGTGTTGATTTGTGAAAGTAGTGTATTAAAGTGCTTAGGAGGGTTAGTCACTATTCCTAAATATATCCTACCCGTCCCTTAGCCTACATTACAACCTTAAAAGTCCTAATTGATCCTAGATTTGGCTAACTTGAATTAGTGTAGATCTACACTAAGGGCAAGCTTATGGTACGACCATGAGATGCATATGAATTCTTTGTGAGAGTGAGGGCATTTGTTCAATTGTGTGATGTCCTTAATTTATGTTCAAGAGCATATTTGAATGTGAGGACTATTTATATTCACTCTTTTGCTTGTTGGTGAGGGCACATGGTCTCATGAACGATTGGTAATGTTGTAAACTTTCTTGTTGGGTAGGTGCGTGAATTGAGAGGGCTTAGTGGTTGCAAGTCGACTCTTGAGGTTGGGTGGTTGCGATTAGGTTGTTGGTATGATTGATTAAATTGTTATACTTGGGCATGTTTAAAGAAGGGAAAGAATGTGAAATTTTGTATGTTCATACTTGATTGCCGGTATCGATCATAGTTAAGGGGTAATGTGTGTGATTGAAAAGTAAAATACTCCTTGTTAATGAAATGTGTACGTGTTGAAGGATATTGCTCGAGGACGAGCAAGAGTCTAAGTGGGGGGTGTTGATGCGTGGCTAGAATTCATAGTTTTAAGCATTATATACCTTACATTTTATGTGCTTTTGTGATAAAAATATACGTTATATGTGCATAATGGAGTCTATTTCATGTGTAGTTGAATTGGAGATGGAAGCTGAGCTAAATGGGTGCATAAAACTTCAAAAATACGCTCAAGAGTCGAAAAGGAGTGACCCGGGCCATACCCGGGCGTTTGACCCCGAAAGCCAGGCATGCCCATGCGATAAGGGGGTGTTTGGCCCGTAAGGCCAGGGTGACCCTGGTGTTAGCCAGGCATTTGGCTCCTAACGTCAGGCCTGCCCTGGCGATAAGGGGACGTTTGGGGCTTAACGCCTGGGTGCATGGTCCTGTCAACTCCGAGTTTTAAAGGTTTTTAAGTGTTTCCCAGTTGGAATAGAAGTCTCCTACACGTTTAGGGTTTATCCCAAACATATAAATAGACCCAAAAGCACAACTTTGAGGAGGAGGATGCCATTTTTGGAGAGAATATACACATAAGATCATTGAAGAAGCAAAGGATTATCAGTTTTCTTCATCTTAATCTAGTATTTTCCATTTATGCAAAACTTATGCTATTGTTTAAGTCTAGTATGAGTGGCTAAACACCCATTGTTCTGGGGTTGTGGTTTAGCCATGAATATTGTTATTCAACATTAATTTAACCTTGAATATAGTTCACTCAATATATGGTTGTTTCTTCAATTCTGTGTTTAATTGCTTAATTGTCTGGCCATCAGTTAGGTTCTATATACTATCTATGTTATGCTTGGGAAAGCCGTATATAGATTAGAGAAGAATTGAAGAGAGCGCGATCTTAACCCTTCAGGGGAGCGGATTTGTGGTTAGGATAGGAATATACCTAGTCACCGTGCTTAATTAAACATCGTAATCTTAGTGCGTTCTAATAGATTAATTTCATAGGAATATAGGCATTAATCTATTGAGAATAGGCGAGTAGTACTTCGGGAGAAGGCTACGAGAGCAATTATCGATTAATTAGCAACCATGAGTGAATTATATGAAAGGGAGAGTTAATTAGAATGCAATATGAATGGTGAATTGATCATAACCCTGGAATATTTGTCTCTATTGAATACACAACAATATTCTCGTTACTTGATAATTAGGTCATATAATCGTAGAATAAATTAGTTATATTATTGGATTTTGTTTTGGCTCGATTAAATAACAATTAGAGTGATTCAGCAAGTAGTTTTCGCAAGTCCCTATGGGTTCGACATTCGATTTAACATTATATTACTTGCTACGACCACGTATACTTGTGTGTGCGTTTGGGACCAACACTAAGTTGTATGGTACTGATTTGGTGAATGATGCCTTGGAAAAGGTAAAGTTGATCCAGGAGCGACTTCACACAGCACAATCCAAACAGAAGAGTTACGCGGATCAAAAGGCGTGTGATTTATCAGTCATTGTGGGCGAGAAGGTTCTCTTGAAAGTCTCGCCGATGAAGGAATTACGAGTTTCATAAAGAAGGGCAAGTTGAGCCCAAGATTTATAGGTCCATTCGAGGTATTGAGACGAGTTGGGGAGGTTGCTTATGAGCTTTCTTTGCCTCCCAGTCTATCGGGAGTTCATCCAATTTTCCATGTGTCCATGATCTGTAGGTTTCATGCCGACAGGTCACATGTGTTGAACTTAAGCACGATTTAGTTAGATGAGAGCCTGGGTTATGAGGAGGATCCAATTGCCATTGTCGATAGGCAGGTTCATCAGTTGAGGTCCAAGAAGATTTCTACGATAAAATTTCAGTGGAGGGGCCAACCAATCGAAGAGGAAACTTGAGAGGCCGAGGTGGACATGCGGAGAAGATATCCACACTTATTTAGCACTCCAGGTATAATTCTAGATTCATTCGAGGACGAACATTCGTTTAAGGGGTAGAGAATGTAATGACCCGGCCAGTCGTTTTACTATTTAGAACCCCGTTTCCCTAAATAAGGCTTTACGTATGTGCTTTTACTATTTTATGACTTGCGGGGATGGTTACTTCTAGATTTGGAAGAGTTCTGGTTGAAATCGAACTTGTTTCTATGGTTTGACTTTAGAAGGCTAAGTTTGACTTTGGTCAACGTTTTGTGAGTAAACAACCTCGGAATCAGGATTTGACGGTTCCAATAGGTTTGTGTGATGATTTCGAACTTGGGCATATGCTCGGATCAGGTTTTGGATAACCTGGGAGTGTTTCAGTCCCAAATATTGATCTTTGAAGGTTTTAAAGTTCTTTAAATTTGGTTTGGAGTAGGTTTTGGTATTATCGAGTTCCATTTGGAATTTCGAGATCAGGAATAGTTCCGTAGGGTGATTTAAGACTTGCACGCAAAATTTGGTGTCATTTCGAGTAGTCAAAGTATGATTCGGTGCGTTCGGAGCAATTTGGAAACTTGAAGTACATATCTTGGTTCAATTTGGTTTTGGGGTGTGATTCTTGGTTTTGTTGTTGTTTTACATGTTTCGAGAGTTCGAGCAGGTCCGTATTAGGTTTATAGACTTGTTGGTGTAGTTGGATGGGGTCCCTTGGTTCTCAGGTGTCTTTCGGGCTACCCGGAGCTAAGCTCAGGAAACCAGATTTTCTAGTTCTGGTTTCCTTCTTCACGAACACGGGAGGGCCATCGCGTACGCAAAGAAGGATTTGAGCAGTGGGGAAAATTTCCCTTCGTGTTCGAAGACCGCTCGCATTCGTGTAGAAGGAAGGGACCTATGGGGTGGGGGCCAATGCCATTGCTTTTCGCATTCGTGAAGGTTCCCACGCATTCGCGAAGGGGCATGGCTGGTAAGCCTTCGCGTTCGAGGGGACCTTGTTGCTTTCGCGTAGGCCAATATTTCATGGGCCTGGATTGTTGCCTTCGCGAACATGAGGATCCCCAGAACTTCATTGATTAGTGTAGGGACAGATTGCAGAACATGAGGATACTAGAGTCACGCGAGGTGGATTTTACTACCTTCGAGCTGGAGGGTAGGGCTCGTAGGTGGTGGCAGTGTCATCTTCTCGGTAGACCGGAAGGTTCTCCTCCCTTTACTTGGGATCAGTTTATGCGCCTTTTCTTGGATAGGTATATTCCACCCTACCAAAGGGAAGAGTTGGGGTTTCAGTTTGAGCAGCTCCAGCAGGGTCAGATGTCAGTGACCAATTATTAGGCGAGATTCTCTTAGTTGTCTCGCCATGCACTTATGATACTTCCTATTAAGGCGGAGAGAGTGTGGAGCTTTGTTGTAGGATTGCACTCCGCTATTCAAGCCACCATGGCCCGAGAGGTAGAGATGGGGACTGTTACCAGCTAGTTGTGGAGATAGCTCGGAGGATTGAGGGTTATCATAAGTGGGGTCGAGAGTAGATGTCGCGAGACAAGCAATTTTGTTACTCTGGAGAGTTTAGAGGTGCCCCGGCTGGGGACAGAGGTCAGTTCATAAGGGGTCATCCTTTGGCTTCAGAGAAAGATTGGGAGAAAATACAAACTCTCTCGGAAGAGTGTTTGTTGAACAATGCCATGCACAATGCAGCAGCGGTATAGTCTTTATTTTCTTTGTTGTTTCTTCTATCTGTGTTAAGGCAGGGTTTTGAATTTGCATTCTTGTTTTGCAGGCCAACTTCCTTGCTTCCGAGGGCCTTCAAAGGCTGATTCGTGATAAGGAGGAACTTACCTCCAAGCGGGATCAACTTTTGGCCGAGTAGGACCAAACTGTTACTCGCCTCTCAAATTTTGAAGCTCGAGCTGCTGAGGATGTTGAGTTGGAGTCTCGATTGTAGCTAAGAGAGCAATAAGTAGTGACTCTTAGCTAGGAGGTCGCCCCATTAAGGGCACAATTCGAAGAAACTAGGGACAAATGGGTTGAGTTCCACAATGTCGTTCTTGTTGCTCCAAAACTGAAGAAGTTACTGTTGCCGAGGAGAAGTATGCCCGATTGGAGGAGAAGCGTAAGAGGACCCTCAAGCACAATAGGTTTTATATTTCAACCGTACAGGAGCTCGATGTCAGCCTTCAGTCCACTAGATCTGCGCGGGAAAATCATTCTGTCGAGGTCGATCGACTTAAAGAAGAACTCAAGCGCCGAGCAGCTTCTCTCGCCGTTGAAAAAATATATGCTATGTATAGCAAGAGGAGAAAAACCTTAGAAGAGGCTAAAGCGGGTTTCATTGATTTTGATGGTGAAATCGCTAAGGCCAGTGAGCTGGAGTTAACTGCCAAAAAGGGCATTCCGGCTTGGCCCGATGCTACCGATTCTTCTAGTTCTAATTCTGAGTTCTCGGAAATTGAAGAAGAAGCGGAAGGTGATAATGCTGAGTTCTGGGGAACTAAAGAAGACCAAAATGATGAGCCGGCGGCGGATCCATCAACTTCTCATGGGGACGCATATTCTTCTCTTCCTCCAGGTCCTGGAGATACAGTAGCTTAGTTTTTGTTTTATTTTCGTTTCCATACTTTTGTATATGTGCTACTTTTGCTGTGAATAGAAGCACTTTTTCATTTAAGTATTGTGCAATTTTTCTCTTTGCATACTTTTCACTTGAGTATTTGCGCAACTCTATGCGTACTTTTCGTTTAAGTGTCGAATTGTGCAAGGCTCGGATGCATTTTTCCCCGAGAACGTTTGGATTCCGGGCATAAGTTCCTCTGAAATCAACCTTTGGCGTGAGGGTTTTATAAGAGAGGGCTCTCTTATGTTTACGGTGCTCTTGAAGAGAAAGTCTCTTGTTCATTATGGAACTAACATTTGAAGTACTTGTTTAACTTTAAAATGATAAAATTAATTCATCGTTCAAACAAGAAACAAGATAGAAATTAAAGGACTTTACTTTATTCCTTTCACTTTCAAAAAGTACATGAGCATTCGTTGTTCTAAAAAAAATTTCCATTGCTTGTGGCTAACTTGTACAACTTGTTTCTACGGGGCTGACCGCGCAGTCTCTGGTCCCGATAGTACAACTTTGTTTTCGGGTTTCGTCTTCCGGTCGATGTGGCAGTCATTGTTGCCGTATCCTCATATCATTCCCCCTAATGTTCGAATGCAAATTTGAACACTGGAAGTTTTACACCTTCGAGGATTCCACTAATGAATTCCTAGATGATCTTCAGTTTGATGGAAAACTTCACTTCCCCTTAGAATTTTATGCTATCGAGCCATAGATTATCTAATAATCTCCCAGTGGCTTGAACTTTTAAACGGTTGGGTAATATCTGTTCGACAACAAACTTTACTTCCCGGTAGGAACTTTGCTATCGAGCAAAAGACCATTTAACTGCTCCGTAGTGGTTCTTTGCTTGTGTGCCTTGTCATTTAAAGGTCTAAATTTTGCTGCTGAAGCTTCCTTCATAGTATGTTTTCCGATGTTGCCGCGTTAAAAGTTTTTCCAGAAAAACCCAATTGGGATAAAAACTTGACAAAGGAAAAATGAGTGCAGCACATACTTTCAGTGTAGGCGATGCTCATCAGCAATAGTATCTTTTGAGGTGTGCCACGTTCCAGTTGCTTAGCAATTTTTCTCCGTCTTGATTTTCTGACTCGTATGACCCTTTTTTGGTGACAGCTAAAACCCGGTAAGGGCCTTTCCATGTCTCCCTGCATTGAGCTCCCGGGTGTTCTGAGTTATTCTCCGCAAAACCAAGTCTCCCACTTTAAAAAAAGGGAGATAGGCTCTTCTATTGTAATATCTTTCCATTCTATGTTTTTGGGCTGCTATCCTGTTATGCCCTAAGTCCCTTCGTTCATCCAGCAACTCCAATTTGACCAGCATTACTTCGTTGTTTGTTTCCTTGTTGTCCCGAGAATATATCAGAGAAGGTCTCCTACTTCCATCGAGATTAAAACTTCTGCTCCATACACGAGAGAGAAAGGAGTTTCTCCTGTGCTTGACTTAGTTGTTGTCCAAGATGCCTATAATACTCCCGGTAACTCTTGGGGCCATTTACCCTTAGCTGTTTTCAATCTCTTTTTAAGATTTTGTATGATCACCTTGTTTGGTGATTCTGCTTGGCCATTTGTGCACAGATGATAAGGTGATGATGTGCTCCTTTTGATTTTTAAGTCTTCAAGGAACTTTGTGACCTTTGCACCTATAAACTTTGACCCGTTGTCACAGGCTATCGATTTTGGAATTCCAAATCTGCAAATTATATTCTCCCTCAATAAATCTACTACTTCTCGTTCGCCAATCTTCTAACAAGGAACTGCTTTGACCCACTTAGAAAAATAGTCAATTAAAATCAAAAGAAATCTTACCTTACCGAGGGTCGGTGGTAGTGGTCCAACGATATCCATTCTCCGCTTCATGAACGGCTATGGTAACAAAACCGAGTACAACGGCTCTGCCGGTTGATGTACCAACGGCGCGTACATTTATCACATTTTTAACATAAGTCTTGGCATTTTTCTCCATTTGGGGCCAGTAGTATCCCGCCCTAATTCACTTTAGCACCAAAGAATCTGCGGCCGAGTGATTTTCGCAGATTCCTTCGTGGACTTCTCGCATAACATAGTTAGCTTCAGAGGCTCCCAAATATCGGTCCAACGGGCCTTTGGAAGATCTTACTATATCTCATTGCCTTGCTCCCGAGATGCCTTGGGATCTTCAGGCAACTTTTCGTGCTCGAGATAGTCAATGATCCTATTTCTCCAGTCACAAATTAAATCGATTGTGTTTACTTCATAATACCTATCTGCATCCATCACTGAGTGCATAAGCTGCAAGATCATACCGTAGTCCGATACTTTCATTTATGTGGACGAGCCCAGATTGGAAGTGCATCTTCTTCCGCATTCTCTTCCCTCGGGATGTGCTAACTGACCATTCCCTGAATCGAGCGACTAGAGCCTGGACTTTCATTACATATTGTTGCATGCGTTTCTCTTTGGCTTTGAATATCCCGTAGGACTGATTTACTACCAGCTGAGAATCACACTTTGTTTCTATGACATTGGAATCCAATCCCCAGGCCAATTTGATCCCTGAAATTAAAGCTTCATACTCCACTTAATTATTAGTCAGAGGAACAGTTCTTATAGCCCGCCTTAGGATTTCTCCAGAGAGCATGGTCAACACTATGCCAAGCTCGGACCCTTTCACATTGGAAGCTCCATATGTGAACAAGGTACAAACTCTGATGTCGATTCTGACACTATTACTTCTTCTTTGGTAGCAGAGGTAAAAGTCCCGGACTGAAATCGGCCACAAAATCGGCCAAAACATGTGACTTAATTGCAGTCCTGGATTTATATTCTATGTAAAATTCGCTCATTTCGACGGTGCACTTGGCCAGCCTACCTGAGAGTTCAGGTTTATGCAGAATATTATGCAAGGGAAAAGTGGTCACCATAGCTATTGGGTGACACTGGAAATAAGGCCTTAGCATTCGAGCAGCGACTACAAGGGTTAAGGCCAATTTTCCAAGATGTGGGTAGCAAGTTTCTGCTCCCGTTAAAATTTTAATGTAATAAATAAGAGACTGCGCACCGTCATCCTCACAGACTAAAACAACACTTACCGCTACCTCCGAGACTGCTAAGAAAATCAATAATTATTCGCCTTCCTCCAATTTTGATAGTAACGGGGGACTTGACAAGTACCATTTCAAATCCCTCAAAGCCTGCTGACACTCCGGGGTCCATTCGAAGTTGTTCTTCTTTTTGAGAAGCGAAAAAAATGATGGCATTTCTCCGAGGACAGTGAAATGAATCTGCTCAAAGCGGCCAATCTCCCTGTTAACCTTTGAATCTCCTTCACGCTTGACAACTGATCCGAGATGTCTTCTATGGATTTAATTTTATTGGGATTGATTTCGATCCCCCTTTGTGACACCAGGAATCCCAGGAATTTAACGGAGTTGACCCGGAAGGCACACTTCTCAAGGTTAATCTTCATGTTATGCTTTCTTAAGATGTCAAAATTTTCTTGCAAGTGCTTAAGATGATCACCTCTCGAATTGAACCGATATCAAGCAAGTGAGTTACCTCTTTTTTGACAAATTTTTTTCTAACCTCGGCAATAGGATATTTTTTCTATCTTACTGGAGGGATGCTAGGATTCAAGCTTAGCTTGTGCATGACCACTTCTGGCGGGATACCTGTCATATATGCATGCAACCACGCAAAACAATTGACATTAAATTTAAGGAATTCAATAAATTTTGACCTGAGCTTGTGTGCAGTCTTGTATTCAAGTGGAACTTTCTCTCCAAGAATTTTTCAAATAATGCGACTTGTTCAAGTTCTTCTGCTATGGATTTTGTTGTGTCCGTCTTTTCTGGTACCTGGAAATACCTTGGTACCTTAAAATACCTTGGTACTTGATAGGATTATGATGACTCTTCCCCTGATTGATTTCACTTGGCTCGGGAGTAGGCGTCGGTTCCTGTAATTGCTATGCCGCAGACTCCTTCCTTTTGCTACAGAATACTGAGATTGCATTCGTCTCCCTTGTTTCCCGTTAGCCACCTCTTATTTGTTTAATTCCCTCAGGAGTTGGGAATTCAGAAACTGATGATATGTTGATGGCACAACCTTCATCTCGTGCAACCATGGTCTCCCTAGGATGATATTGTAACCCAAATCGTCGTCCACTACCTCGAAAAGTATCATCTTCATCACCCCCTTGGCATTCGTGGACAGCAGGATCTCTCCCCGGGTTGTCACGCTTGCAATATTGAACCTGGCGAGGAGTTTTGTGGTCGGAATGACACTTCCGGTAAGCTTAGCTTGCTCTAACACTCTCCATTGGATAATATTAGCCGAACTTCCTGGATCCACCATAACACGTTTAATTTTAAAATCTAAGACGTTTAGAGAGACTACCAGGGCATCGTTATGTAGTAGCAGTAGTCCATCTGCATCTTCCTCCATGAAAGTACTGTCGTCTCGGCGACTTCCCGGAGTCTCTTGCTGTGATTTACCGACACTTTTGTATTTTTTGTTGCTGAAAATGCCACTGACATTGAAGTTGTAGTCGGAAAGCCTGGGGTAGGAAGAATCTCGAGAATCTGACATTTCCTTGTCCTGTAATGATTTGTTGTTACTGCCATAATCAGCTCTCCTATCGGTAGTGAATCTATCCGCCCATCAAAAACTTCTGTCACGTCCCTCAGCTCATTTGTAGGGCAAAAACCAACTCCTTGAAGACCGTCAATTTGTGTCGAAATCATCTTTCGATTTCTTCTTATTATTCTCCCGGTATCGATCGACCCTTGGCCGATGTTGGGAAACCGAGATGATCACCCTCAATCCTTATCTTTGACACGTACCAGTTGCGAACATCTTCCCAAGTTGTTGCCTACAACTCGAGCAAACTTTCTTTCAACTTCCGGGAAGCGTCAGAGCTTCTCAGATTCAGATCTTTGGTGAATGCTTCAGCCGCCCATTCTTCTGATACAACCGATAGTAACATCCTTTCCTTCCGGAATCTGGTCATAAACTCCCGCAGCAACTTAGACTCTCCTTGTGCAATCCTGAATATATCGGCCTTTCAAGCCTGGATCTTTCGGGCCTGTATCTTTCTGGACCTGGCATGGGCCTTGATGAAAGTGTCGCGAGCATCTCAAAGGAGTCTATGCAATGCTCGAGCAGAAATGAATACCATGTTAGGGCTCCCTTTCGTAAGAGTCTCCGCAAATTTCTTCAGTAAGATTGACTCAATCTCGTGGGAGCTAAATCGTTCCCCTTCACCGCCATTGTGTAGGTGGTGATATGCTTTTTGAGGATCTGAAGTCCCATTATACATTGGCACGTCTGGCATTTTAAACCGCGTTGGGATCATTCTGGTGCCGCGCTTTGTTTGTACGACAATTATGTGTACTTCTTTGAGTCTGTCCTTTTCAAAACTAGTGGTGCGCCCAAAATTTGATCCATTCAGGCATTTACTTTCCTCATAAACCACATGAGTTCGATTTTAAAGGGATCGCTCTCATTGTTGTGACCGAATCCGCTCCCCCCGGCCCCTTCAAAGCCGACCTCGCCCCTCAGGGTATTGTTGTCGACCCTCTGCATCGTTTGATTTGCAGAAGCACCGGGAGGAGCTGGACCTCATCCATTCGCGTTGTTGGAAGCACCCGACAATGTCTTCTTCAGCTCCGTCATGACCTTATCTTGTCGCGAGATGGCCAATAATAGCCTTTTGTTGCTCTTGCAAGATTCTTACCGCTTCAACGACATGCTCTTCTTCGACATCATCAGGAGTCGCTTCTCAAACATGTCGCAAATACCATCCGTCGTGGACCAGCGTGGCCTCATTCCCTTCGTTGCGGGTATCACTAACTGAATCTTTGTGTTGAGGCTGATTTCCTTGGACCTCAACGTTGTGTGTGATGTTAACACCGTTATATGCCATTTTTTATGAGGTTTGCTAAGAACAAATAATCAAACGAGTTAGTAATAGATACAAGGATCAACTCAATTACATAATTGTCTGAGTCCCACGGTGCGCGCCAAACTATTTACCAGTAAAATGGTACAGTTGAATTTATACATGGTTTATAGACAAGTGAATTAATTTTATCCCAATATAATAATTAAATTAGATAAAAATACAATACTTAGCCTTAAGATACAAACAAAATAGCAGAAATCATATTTCCGGGAGCAGGGCTTCCGGGACAATAATAACGATGTAAATGAGCAAGAAGATAGAATTATATTAAACTTTAAACAGAGTGTAGCATATGTTTATCAAACAATTTGTGTCCATTATAATGATAATAGAGCTCATTATATATAGTTGCACATAAGGAACAAGGTCCTAGGATCAACCCTCTTTAATGATAATTATGAGGGCCATTGAATATTGTGTAACGGTAGGCAGTGAATGTCATATTCTCTACAACGGCCCACATACTTAATGTTATAATATATTCTTCATTAAATACTAATGGGTGACAGGCATTTATGCCACCTTTATGAGTATCATTCTCTCCGTAACAGACGAGATCGTTGCCTTCGAATCCGACTGCCTTCTGTCTTCGGCTCCATGTATCACTTTCTCATGCGATTATTTAATATAAACATATTTTACCCAATACAGTGGACTATCCGATCCAAGTTGAATTATATGTTTGCGGAAATTAATATTCTTTATTTGAAAAAAAAAAACAAAAACAAAATGGCCTCCGGGCCTCTTAAACTTGTACCCATTTGTCATCCCGGTGGATAAACTTATAAGTTTCCCGTTTGAACGCCTGTACTTAACGGAATGAGTGCTAATAAATACCTTTGACCATTGACCATGCTTATATGACAACGACTTAAATGATGTGGCTCAAATACGTGCAAACCACTATACAAACGCGCGTGAATATAACAGTTTTGATTAAAAAAAATATCAAATCCAGAAAAGAAAGTAAATTAAAAGAAAAAATTGAAAAAGGAGAAACCTCTCACCCACCCCACGCCCTCCCTTCTCCTGTTTCT
>ML412663.1:573-11806 GCA_005239525.1 Nicotiana knightiana | reverse complement strand
CCCCTCCTATTATAGTAAAATCAGTTCATAATTGATTCTTTCCTTATGTAACACTAATTGTGTTCGTTTTAACTAGGACTCCCTAATTAAAGGGAGTCCAGGTCTGTGATTGATTCTGATTGAATACTACTTCCATTATTATGTTAAACCAGTACTCCTTACCTTATTTTCTACTCGTTTTCAAAATCTATAAATACCCTACTCTTTCTTTAGAAAAAAAACACGAAAAAGAACAGTACACTGTTCTGAACTCTCTCACACACACATACATTCTCTCTTGTTATTCTTGCTGGTTATTTTCTATTCTCAGTCGGCTGCAAGCCAAGACTGAGTACTATACACTCTACTGTTCTTCACTATATTGCTCCTGACTCTGCACTTATTCTCTTATTTAACTGGTATGTGTTTCAGTTTAACTTAAAGCATAAAAAACAACATCCTTCTTTTAATATTGCAATTCCTTTTATTTCTACTATGCTTTTACTTATGGTTCTGTTGTGTACCCTGTAATTAGCATGCATACTTTCACTTTACTAGTATGATTGTTAAGCTGTCCTATCCTCCCTTAGATTCAGCATGTTATCTCCCCTAGCACACCCCCTCAATCTGATTCTGTTAGTTTCTGGCCTGAACATCTTTATGTAAAAATGTTCTGTGGTTGTTAAAGTTCTGTGATACCTTAGTGTTTCTCTGATAATAACTGTGAGCATGTGATTTTTACTCGCCATATCCTCCTATAAAAATCTCAATAAATCAATTGATTTTATGAATTTTTGTTGATTTTTCAGTGATTAATTGTGAAAGATTTGTATTTTTGCATATCCATAATTCATCTTTTTTCTTAAAATTGATAAAAATTGCATCACTATTATCAAAGAATTACAAAGTTGTAATTAACTAAATAATAGACGAATGATGGTTATTTAATGTAATATAGTTTTGATAACTACTTACTAAAAATCAATCATTTTTATTCCATAAATCATAGATTAATTAGGAATATAAAATTGGTCGTTTTGTTCTTGATTAATCTGTAAATAGATGAAAAATAAGGTTTAAATTAATTACTACATTTTTTTGGATTAAATTCGATTTTTAACTTAATTAGATTAATTAAGTTAGTTAGTTAAGAAAGCAAAATCGGACCTGGGCCAAGAAATACCCAGGCCCAATCCCCATTACCCGTCCAGCCCTGTCTATTACCCAAAACAACCTCGTTTTGTCCCCTCCAAATCCCAGCCATTGGATCGATTTGATCCAACGACTCCCAAACTCCCCCTTCTAAACTATATAAGTGTCCAAATTAAACCCCACCCCCCTCATTTCACCAAAGCCTCACACCCCCCCTGTCCGTCTCTCTCACATCTCTCTAAACACCAAACCCTAGCCGCCACCCTCCGCCTGCCGGAAATCGCCTACCGGTGGCGGACGACCTCCAAACCACCCCAAACTTTCACCCTATGATCCTCTCCTCATCCTTAACCCCATCCCACCATCAATTTCCCCAAAACCCCACCCAAATCCCTTCGATTTCAGATCTAAGAAAGCAGAAAACCTAGTTTCCTATTACCAGTCGATTCAGAACAACTAATGGTTCAAAGCTACATGAGTCAACAACTCTTGATGAGAGCTATTGATTCATGTGGGTTTGGATCATTTCCAAACCCCGCCGGAATCCGGCCAAACACCCACTGGTATCCCCTCCTCCCCCTTTTTTTTTCTTTTCCTATCTGTTTGTCTTTTCTTGTGTTTTGGTTTCCTTTTCCGATTAAAATCATTACTTTTCAGTTTTTGTTCTCATATGTCACTGTTCCTTTGTTCTTGTTTGCTTTCTTCCTTTTCTTCTTGTTCTTTTCCCTTCAATTAAGTTTGGTTTAAAAAGTGGCCCCATACACGTTTGAATAGTAGCCGCATTAGGGTTCATGACTGCTTGTTTAGAAATTAGGTGAATATTGTTTCGAAGGTCATTATAAGACCCTAGTTACTCACTGTTTTCCTTTATGTTTTCTTTTACTTGTTCATGTTTTTCGTTTTTAGTTTAAAGTCCCAAATGCATTTAGTTTAGGTTGTTATCACTATTTTTGTATGATTTAACTGTTCAAGTTTAGTAATTTGTATGACCAAGCTTAGCATTATGTTTTTGTTTAGTTTCCTTTCTCTGCTAATTTCCAGACATTTTTATGTTGGTGAATTCTGTCAATAAACAAGCATGAACAACTGATCGATTAAATCTCTAAATTCATATGTTGAAATGCTTGTTAGCAAAACAACCTCTATTAGTTGTTTTTCTCATGTTTTGTTTGAGGTCATCGTTTGTTTTAGCTTTGATTTTGCTTCCTATGTTATTAGTCTCCCTTAGATGTTAACTTCTAATTAATCATAGTTTAAATTGCAACTCTTAGGTTAGATTGGCCTATTCAAGCAACTTAAACAAACTAATTCCCCCTAGGCTCAAGTGAAACTTAAACAAACTTTAATACAAGAAAACTGACTAAGTCTAAACAACTTAGTTAACTCTCATTAATCAACCAAAATCCTAAAAAATCAGTTGATAATTAGAAAACTAATCAACCAATTAGGCTAAAAGCTCAGTTCTAAAATAATGTTTGGTCATGATTTAACCTAGACTTATCAAGATTAATTTAGTTAACAATAATTTTCCATAGTCACTTGTTTAATAGATTAACCTAGTCTAATTGTCTCTTAAACAACTAACTAAGTTCTAAAATTTGCCTAAGGTAATTAATTTAGGACTAATTAACTAAAACAAACCATTTAACCTAGGCTTGATGATTAGTTAAGTTTCTGATTTTAGGTAAGCGAGTTGACTTAATTAAACTAAATCAGTTAACTTAATTTAAGAAGTCAAAACTAATTGGTTTACTTTAATTAATTGATTTAAACATAAGTAAGTAGTATGAAACTAACTCTAGGCATTTAATCAATTAACCTTTGGTTAATTAACTCAACCTTAGTTAAGAACAACTAGTTGTCACCTAAAGGGCATAACTAGTGTCAGTAACTATAGTTAAATGATAACCCAAGTAAGTAACCCTGGTTACCTAATGGTAACTATAGGGGCTTCAAAGGGGTATATGAG
Source organism: Nicotiana knightiana (assembly GCA_005239525.1). Classification (NCBI taxonomy): domain Eukaryota; kingdom Viridiplantae; phylum Streptophyta; class Magnoliopsida; order Solanales; family Solanaceae; genus Nicotiana; species Nicotiana knightiana. The sequence continues at coordinate 8,706 of ML412663.1, read as the reverse complement.
GAAATATATATTAGGAAATCATATTTTAAAGGGTAAGAGAGTCTTTTCGTGGGTAGGGTAGTTCTAGAATAGGGTCAGCGGTCCCAAAGATAAGGGTGACAACTGCCCTATGTACTATTTTGGTACCATTTTCAGCTTTGGATAGGGAATATTCAAAAGAATATCCCATTCCCAAATATCCTATAAATAGACCCTCTTTTTAGAGATGGAGGGGTTACATCTTTTACACTTTTGAGCTGTTGGAATATAAAATCCTTCCTATTTTAGAAATATTGTCTCCACTTAAAAAGGTTTCTGAAAAGGCAGAGTACTATTAGAAAATCTGATTTCCTTTTGGAAAACAAGTTCATAAGTAGATGGCCTAGTTCAGTTGCTATCTTCTCTTTTCTGAATTTTGGGGTTTTTCTGGAAGTTTTCCTTCAAACATTCATACTCAAGATTTCTGGGTTATTCTTGCTGGACTGTTTGGTTTTTCTTTGGGGTTTCTATTTGCTGTTGCTGATTTCTCTTCCTTCTTGTTGTTATTGTTCCTACTTGACCTTTATTTGGTCAAGTCTCTTTGCTGTTTTTCTCTTTAAAGGTATGTATCAGTTCATCTCTTCTTAATGAAATTCTTGGACTAGAATCCTCATCTTCTGCTCACTGTGTAAAACCGGTTGTTCTTGATGAATGAAGTTATTGTTTCTGTTTTGTTAGATGTAACTGTGTAGATGTTTATTAACATGATAATGACTTTGTGATTGTGATAGGTAATGTCTTGGTGTTAGTATTTCTCCTGTTGGTGCATGATTGTTTTCTTAAGATTATATGTATATAAATGTGATAAGTACTCATGGTCTTATATTAGGAAACAAGCTGCATTAAGATGTTGAATCTGACCTTCTCTATGGTCAGATTCCATCAATAAGAATGCAGAAATATGCCTTCGATTGAGTCTCTTTGATCAATAAAGAGATTCAATAAGCAGGTCTCTAGATAGTTTAGGATATTGGCATTAGGGTAGATGAATATGATTTCTTAATAGTCAAATTCACCCCTTAGCAGTGCACAAACATTAGTATGGTTGGCTTAAGTTTACCCTTTTAAAGGGTATAAAATATGTAATTAAGAAGGGCATCAGAGTGAGAAATCTGAGCCTTTGATTGGTCAGATTCATTCTCTAAAATGCCTAAATGAGCAAGCCTCTATATGGTTTGGAATTATGTTGAATTAGCACTAGGGTAGATGAATTTGACTTTCTAATAGTCAAATTCACCCCATTAATACTGCATAACAGTAGTTTAGCTTTTGCTAAAAATTATCCTTCAAAGGATATAAGTGTGTAATGAGATGGAGCTTTAGGAAAGTGAATCTGAAGTAACAAGATAGTCGGATTCACTCCTCAAAATGCCCATAGTAGTCAAGGTATTTGAATAAATGCTTGTTGAAATATTTTGCATGACACAAAGATGACTGTTAAAGAGGCTAAACAAAGTAATATCACTGGGTTTGAATCTAACCTTTTCTATGGTTAGATTCAGTCCACAAGAAGGCATGAACATATTTTGTTCTCCTATGGCATAATTAAGGATGAATCTAACTCCCTTTTTGTGACTAGATTCATCTCACAAAAATGGCCAAAGGTCTGTCATTAATACTGTCCAAGTACTCAAACTTTGGACTTATAATTAAAATGCAGGTTTAAGTCTTTGAAGGACATGTTTACTGGCTTGCACGAGAGCAACAACTAGTTTTGTTTTCCCTTCTTTATTTTCCTATTAGTAATACTATGATTCAAGAGTAATGTAATAGTAATAGCATATCTACAGTCTTCTATGTACATTTCGCTTCTTTTCAGTTGTAAATATGGACTGAACTATATAAAATTTATGATCAGTTGTATTTTTCTTAATTCAGAAACGTTTATTACTATAATAGTTATGGTCCAGACATGCCAAGGTCACCGAGATGGGCCATACTCGTAAACATGGCCCAATTGAGCCTGGTAGTGTCTGAATTTCAGGCTATGAGGCCTGGAATGTTAGACCCATTAATTGTGTTAAACAATATGTAACCAGTCCTTTTTCTCTTCTGTTGTCAATTAGCATGAGAAATATTTTCATTCACGAAATCCGCTATAAATTTCTCACTACTGAACACAAATGGATTTTCAAATCGATTATCAAAAAGGTAGAATCTGAAATCTGGATCTTTTCTTAAACTGTCCGCTCTAAATAAAAGCAACCATAGCTTAATTCAGTTTTTTTTAAGGCTTGTTCTGTCACAAAATTTAAGAAAAAATTCCATGTTAGATCCATAAGCTGTGTATAAATACTCTTGTTTAGTATATAGGAGTAGATCAAACAGTAAAGAAATCTTGTATATGTAACCTTATATTCACAATTCAAAATTTTCCTTATTTCTTACCATATAGACGTGAGATGTGTTAGTATGTTTGTTCTTAACTATTTTTCGAATCATGTCCAAATAAATTAATTAGGATGGCCTAAAGTGATACAATTTGGGGCTTAAACGAGTTCATAGCCCAAAACATGTTATCTTTAGGCTATTGAACATCATTTTAGGTAATCCTTAGGTAGAATGAACACCTTTACTTCGAAACTTGACAAAAATCGAGTATTGCCTCAAATTACCTTAACCTACACTCGGGAGTGGAGCAACTCATGCCCCCGACCCTCACTCCAAACAACTAATAAAATGCATATAGCAACCACGGGTGCATTTCATGTGACGTGATTACCATGTGTTCAAAAACAACAAGTGTACGTCATCGTAACTTGTCCAAGATAAATCCATAAAACGTCCTAATTGATTTTAAAACTAAAATTTTCCTTCAAATAGAAAACATAAAGAATAATCAAATATCACCTCAAATAGGTACTATAAAACCGTCGCGACCATAGTCCCGACTACGTAATCTACACTCGGGTGCGACAACTCACGTCCCTGTCTTCAACTTCAAATTATATTAAAATCGCGTGTTGCAATTACGGGTGCATTTCATGTGGCGTAATTGCAATATGTCCAAAAACAAACAAGTGCACGCCATCGTGACTTGTTTCAAGATAAAATCCATAAAAATTAAAAGCGGCTAAAAAGTGAAAAAGGCTAAAAAGCAAAATAGGTTTAAAATATGTAAATAATTAGATAATTAGGCCAAATATTAATAGCTAAGTGACCGTGCTAGAACCACGGAACTTGGGAATGCCTAACACCTTCTCCCGGATTAACAAAATTCCTTACTCGGATTTCTGGTCGCAGACAAATTAAAACAGAGTCAAAATGTCATCGGTTTGGTATTTTTAAATAACACGGTGTCCCGGAGCATCGTAAAAAATCTGGGTGGCGACTCTGAAATAAATAAATAAATTCCAAATCCGAATAATGTTACTTTAATTGGAAAAACTCCCTTATTATCCTTCATTAATCCGGGGTAGTGGAAGAAGGAGGTGTGACAGTAACTTGTATGCAAATCTGCTTCATGAGCAGCCTATTTGTCCCCAATCCCTTATTCCTTGTTTGTGACTGCTTCCTTGTACTATGCATGCTGATGTGGTTCTGAGTTGTTGATTGTCCTAATCCCTTTCTTTCAAACTGTTTTTCATTAAAAGCAGAGTCTTCTGTTCTCCAAAACTTATTTCAAACTACTCATTTTCAAATTGTTTTCCAACTCAACTCTTTCAAAACTATGTCAAGCACTGTCACATATACTCTTAGTCATTAGGTTCTGTCCCTCTTGTGTGAGCATTGCCTTGGGACCCTTGAGCTCCCTCTGAACTTTGACACACAAGAACTGGTCTTTCCGCACTGCACTTACTCTATCTTGTCTATGAAATCTGGGTGTGAGCACTGCCCGGGATCCTTTGAGATCCTTAGGGAACTCTGACACACCTGGATTATATGAAAGGTAGTGAACTAATGGCATTTGAGGCATTCTGGGGATTTTGGGCCTATCACTAGGCTCCCTATAGCATAACTCCTTCTTTTTATTATTTCAATTATGTAATTTATGCAAATGGCCTGTAATAACTACTTGTAAACTACTCTGGGGATGGATAGTGGAAATGGAATGGGTTATTATGTATGCTTTAGCTATTAAAAGGGTAGAAAACATGTTATTAGGTTTATATTCCTACTTGCGCAATAGAGACCATGCTTAGGACTCATTTCATGCATTAGAGATCATGTTCCTTAGGACTTATACTTACTGTTTTCAGCATGTCCATCTCACTATCATATCACTTAGAGAATCCTGCGTTAAAATGTGTTAATAACCAGTACTTTGCAATCATGCTCTATGCTACCATGTACACTTAGAAATGTTTTTTTAGAGTAAACAACACTAAAATAAACTGCCACTCTTGCATCTTCTTAAATCATGCTTAATGCTGTAATTATTGTGCATTTAGAAATCCTGCTTAGGATTTTGTATATGCATCATTCTGTATCCCTATCTGTGCACCAGATATCATGTTTTAGGACTCATTCCCCGCCTAATTACTAATGCATGAAAAAGGACCTAAAACTGTTTTACCATGTCTCTAAACAAATAGTGATAATTCTGCATTTAATGCAACACCTAAGTACAACATGTTTAGGCAAAGCAACTCAAACAGTTTCTTTAATAATCTGGGTAATCACTAAGCATCGTCCTAAGCCTAGGCAAGCCTTAGGTAATTAAAGTTGTTAAAACTGGAAATATGTCCATTTATGTATGTTGCTTAATTATAAACAAGATAAAATCAGTAAGTAAAACTGATTAAGACTTTCTCTCTGAGTTATGCAATAAATTTGTCTTTGTTATTATCATTTAGATACCATGTTTTAGGATCTGAATAAAAAGATCTTAACTGTGTATGAGTCGTGCTACCTATTTGCATTACTTGTGGAGGTATACTTGTGCCCTTTCTCTACTTTTATGTGTTTCCCCCTAATTGTAGTCCTACATGTTCTTATCTGTCACCTTTGTGTTTTTCCTTCAAACCTGAGGGTCTGCCTAGAACATCCCTTATAGGATAGAAGTCCTAAATTCCTCCGGGACTAATAGGAAGGGACGGGTAACAACATGCAATAGAGGTCGAGACCAACACTCAATTTTGTTACTTTCACGGGGTGGGAAAAGGGTAGAATATGGATATGATGACCGATGCGCTAATACCATGTGTAGCCCCCCTCTTTGAGGAGTGATTACCGGGTATTGTACTGATGTGGTCCATATTATTAAAAACCTAGGATACCCTTTGTATTCTTGGGTCGTAATCCTTTTCAAAATCTAACCTTCTTTACTATTTTTTTCAACATCTGCATGCTTAAGACTTAAATCCCCTCTTATTTGAGCCTTTATTTGTTTGTTTGCTAAGCTGTACAAATTCACAAAAGTTGTTTGGCCGGGAACCTTATTTGTGGATCCTGAGGGGTGCCTAACACCTTCCCCTTAGGATAATTTCAAGCCCTTACCCTATCTCTGGTTAGCAACGTAGTTTTAAATGAACCCATTTGGTGTCCTAACACACCTTTTAATAATCGTTGGGTGGCGACTCTAAAAAACACAAACCCCTTTCCCAAAAGGAAAGAGTTGTCCTAACCGAATGTCATAAACCCGATCTCCGCGAGGTAAGAAGGGGGCGCGACAGTATGGTGACTCTGCTGGGGAGTTATCTAGGCTTTTACCATTTCAAACGGTTTTGTGAAATTGTCTTTACTTTGTTAATACTTGCGACCCTTCCCTTTCCTCTTTTTATGTGCCATTAATTGTCTATCTCTTTAAGCATTTATTTTTCTTCAAAAGTAACTGACATGCTTTTTATGTTTCCTTCCTTTATAACCGCTTTTAAATTATAAACCGCCGTATTTAATGCTTTCCATAACGCGAAAATAGATGAAAACATGTTTAATGCTTATTTATTATTGCATAATCATGCCTAACATTCATACTCCACTCGTGCCAAACAAAATACTATAGCAACACTTGATGAGTGGTTGCGCTCTTCTTATATTATTAACCCCTAAATTCGGAAAGGCTTATTTGCGATAAAACTAGTCGATCAGCGGTGCAGTCAATGGTTCCGTGCCTTTCCCCTTGAGTTGTCCGCTCGAGGGTACTAGTCTAAAACCCCATAGAAATCTTACTCCGTTATGTTGTTTCATGCATCATGATCAAACCTAGCCAGACTAAAGTGTGGTCCGCATGATAGCTTTTAAGATTGCCTTATCCAAAAGTCTCCTGGGTTTCCCTAAACCCTAACAGACATTATCACGTTCTGTGCGTTTATTTGGAGAACTAAATGCTTTATGCTAATTGTTGATGTTAAAAAGTCAAGTCTGATGTGGGTAAGGGCCTAACCTTGTTTGCCTTGCAGAAAATGAGGCACGAAGTCCCTAGATTCGACATGGTCTCCAATATCCCTCCAAGATTGCTAAGTTGGTGGGAAGATTTACATTCTAGCGACAAAACTCTCGTCAGGAAATACTTGGGCAATCTACCATCTCTCCTAGAAATCTAGCCTAACAACATCATAATAGAGGTTGCTACCCTGTTCTGGGATTGTGAAAGGTCCGTGTTCCGCTTTGGGGACATTGAAATGACACATTTGCTAGAGGAAATAGGAGGATTGGCTGGCCTAGTATGGGAAACCCCGGGGTTGCTAATGCCTGCAAACCGCACAGGCAAAGGTTTCCTCAAAATGATGGGTTTGAAGAAGAATGCAGAGCTAGTATGCTTAAAGAAGTCATACATCCCTTTTGACTACTTGTTCGAGAGGTACGGTCACAACAAATGATACCGTACCTACCACGACGAGTTTGCCATCACATCCTTGGGACACATCCATCGTAGAGTATTCGTCTTCATGTTTTGCTTCTTGGGTCTGATTGTGTTTCCAATATAGAAGGAGAGAATCCACACTAGATTGGCCATGGTAACCAAGACACTAATGGAAGGAACTGAAGGGAAAAACTTCAGTATTGTGCCCATGATCATTGCAGACATATATCGAGCCTTGGAAAAGTGTCAACGAGGGGAAAGATGAAGGCTGCAATCTACTACTTCAACTTTGGCTCATGGAACATCTCCAAAAGGGAAAGTACCAACAAGAAGTTAATCGAAGAGTTTGGGATGATCACATCGCTTTCCACCATCCAAAGCGAATGAATTACATTCCCGACATGTTTTCGCAGCCTGAGAACGCCAAAGGATGGGTCGAGCTCTTTGGTAATCTGACTGAAGAACAGGTTCAGTGGATGTTTGAGTGGTTTCCGACAGAGGAGTTCATCGCCCGCTCTAGAGATGCGTCGTTCCTAATACTAATTGGTCTAAGAGGAACATACCATTATGTCCTTCTTCGAGTTATGAGGCAAGCGAGTAGGAAGCAAGTCATACCTAGGGTCGACAACATGAGCCATCTTCGAGCTGACTTCAAAAATGACGATAGTCCTCACAAGTGCCAAGCCCAGCTCATGTGGCACTGCAAGATTATAATGGAGAAGGACACCATCGAGCCAGACATATATCATGCCGGTTGTACCCCTTTCTATCCTGGTTGGTTGGTAGAAAATTGGGGTGGTCTGAGCGAGCCAGGGTTCATCCAGGGCCACAGGGTTAGAGATGAAAAGGCTGAGTCACATGTAAAAAACAACCAGATGCGCAAGAGGATCCGTGAGTGCGAGGATGAGCACCATGAAATACACGAGTCTAACAAGAAACTGATCGAGGAATGGAAGGATATGGCTATCAGCACCAAAAAAAGGTTGGGGTATTTGGAGCGAGGCATTGTGGAGCTGGAGAAAAAAATTCTCAAAAGGATTGAAGTCTGTCAAAAGGCTGGAGGGACCAACGGAGGACATCTAGCCAGAGCATACATGTTGTTGGGGCTTCGTGAGTTGGGGGAGCTGTATGAGGGAAGCAAGAATGTCGAGTCTGGGGAAGTCCTTATGGGACCAAGTAGCTAGGGATGTATTTCTTTTACTTATCCATGTAATAAGGCCAATGGCCATTAGTGACCTTTACTTCCTGTTTATTTAGTGTCGTTTTGGGATTCGTCTATTTTCTTATCAATAAAATGAGGCATTTAGCATCTTAAGTTCTCCAAATCAATTTGTCGCTAGACCTACCTCGGGCACAAAAGGGGTCCCCAA
>ML412657.1:65888-96012 GCA_005239525.1 Nicotiana knightiana | reverse complement strand
GGTTGGATTAGAGATAACGATACCTCGGGTGCAATCTAAAAGTGAACTGTAAGGAAATCTAGCGTACTTGAGAGAGTACGTCTAGTAAATTATCATAATTACTCGAGAGAGATTTATGGTAGATAGAGAGTTCATGATTGATAGAGACGATTAATCAAGTTATAAGAAGTATCCGAGAAAGAATTCACCAACGGGTGAAACCATAACCTTAGACCTTTATTATCATTGTTTACATTAAATTGTTAGTTAATTGTTCGTTTATTATTATTGTTAGTAGAATTAGTTAAACAACACAAATTGATATTCAAAAGTCTTGAGAAAAGTGATTAAGTAACAGTTTAGTATTTTATAGGCTCAATTGATACGTTCAATTCTCTGTGGGATCGACTTTGGGTGTAATACCCCAGATTATATTTGCAGCGCCCGTTTAATCTTTCTATAAGACATAGTTGAGCGTGATCAATTCCCCAGCACAGTATATTTATTTTGGGACTAGGACGTATTCCGGGAGATCCGCATGTACGGCATATTTAAATTGGAGCTACGCACGTATTCCGAGAGATCTCCCTGTACTGCGTATTTAAATTGGGACTGCGGACATATTCCGGGAGATCCCCCTGTACTGCATATTTATTTTTGGATTACAGACGTATTCCGGGAGATCCCCCAGCACTGCATATTTATTTTGGGACTACGGACGTATTTCGGGAGATCCCCCTATACTGCATGATAAATTCGGAACTACGGGACGGGATCCCGGTAGATTTATCTTGAAGAAACTATGTTTGAAAGACATTTATTTGAAAAGGTATATTTGAAAAGTATTTATCTTGAGGGAACTATGTTTGAAAGACATTTATTTGAAAATATATTCAAAAAGTATTTATCTTGAAGAAAACTATGTTTGGGAGATATTTATTTGGAAAAGTATATTTGAAAAAACATTTATTTTGAAAGAACTACGTTTGAAGGTTTTCTATCTGCAAAGTTTATATTCGAAGGAAGTATATTTAAAAGAATTTTCTATTTGGAAGGATTATATTTTAAAGTTTCCAATATAAAATTTGCGGGTGAAAGTTTACACTTGAGGATTTTGACCAATTTATTGAGGTTGTTGGCTAAGGCCTGATGTGGAACTATTGCAGTGCTGAGTTACTACTAAACAAGTGAAAATTGTGTTTTTCTCGTACATGTCTTTGCAGTTATTTTATAAGCTCATAATAGTCTTGGTAACACCTCAGCCCAATTGCCTTTTGATTCTTCTAATCTTTTCTTCAAATTATTGATAATAATCTTATTTGTTGACTCAGCTTGTCCATTTGCCACGGAATAATAGGGTGAAGAGGTTATTTGTTTGATTTACCAACTTTGAAAAAATTTTGTGACTTTCAAACCTATGAACTGTGGGCCATTATCACATACGATTTCTTTTGGCACTCCGAAATCGACATATAACATGACATTGATGACTCTAAAATCCACAAACCAAGTAAGATGCCCTTGCAGTGGCGTACAAATATTCGTGTCTGTCTTGTTTATAATTTACTTTTTCCTTTCTGCTTTAATTCTTTGTGAGATTTTAATATTGACCAACTCTGCAGGGGATGCCTGACTGGTCTCAAGTTGTGAAGGAACTACCTCCAATGGAAGCAATATTAAGCAAGCTAGAAAGATAATACAAGTTTCACAAGTTGTGTGCTAAAAGCTTTTCACTACCTGGTGTTTTATGGGTCAGTCTCCTTTCTTGAAATATATAAGCCGCTGATTGATGCCAGTTGAGCTCTTGTCCAGCTTTTTGTTCCATTTTCACGAACATATGATGTACTATATACTGATACTCTCCATATGAATATCACAGAAAATGAAATTTCTCGGAAAATGGAAATCCTGGCAATGGAACTACACTACTCTTTGATCTATACATATTGATATAGTTATTTATTTATTTTTGAAGTCAGAGGTAGATCCATGATTTTAAATCAATGGACACAAAATAGCAGCCTACTCATCATTTTTATGGCAATAAATGTGGACTTAGTGTATAGATATACATTTGAGAAATTTTCAGGGAAAACAAATTTAATCAAGCAGAAATTCGTTCCTCACCCTTTCCCAAATCAGTTGTTACCAAGGCTACGCTAGTGTGGCGAATGAAAATTGGTGATTTTTGGCTAAAAACATCCCTCAACTATGGCTCAAACCTAAGGTACATCCTTAAGTTGCTAGATTGAACAAAAAACATTCCTTAAATATTCCAGAAGATGCAACAACCATCGATCCGTTTAGTTTCCGTCAAGAAACCAACACTCGTGACTTCAACCCTCAATCTCCCAAATGTGACCCTTAGGGTTGCGGATAATTTGACAAAATATTAATCTTGTAAAATTATGATTTAATATATCATATTAACTTAATAAATATTAATTATATTTTATGATTTAATAGCGTGCAGAAATATAACACAATCGATACAAAATTAAATAATATACATCATATAGTAACCAAATAAATTGTTTGATCCTTTTTATTTTATTATTGAATTAGTAAGTACTTAGTACTATTGATAATTTTCTTGATTGTTATTTATTTATCTTTTATTCTTTAATTAATTTAAAATATAAATATCATAAAATTATCTCTATCTCCCTATCTTCTACATTCCTTTCTACAGTAATACTTATTTCATTAGTTTTCAAATTTGGTAGTTTATTAAAAAATTAAATAAAGTAATATTTTTTTACTAAATTATAAGAGGTTATGGTGGAAGAACTCTTCAAAAATCGCCTATGGGGTTTGGAGAAGAAGAGGATTGAGAAAATTGGCTAATTCCCGTAATGGATTATGTTTTTGGGCATTTAAAATCACTAGACGAAAATACTCTCCACGTTCGCGGGCTGCAGGCCGCGTTTGCGGAGGTTTAGATATTGAGGCCCATGCGTTCGCGGTTGAGGGGCCGCGTTCGCCCAGGGTAATTGATACCGAGTCCCCAGGTCTCCCCCTAAGCCTTTGCGTTCGCACCTCTTCTCGTGCGTTCGCGTAGAGTACCCTTCTAGTGCTCCGTGTTCGCACAGAACAACCCCACCCCCTCCCATGACAGTGTTCTGTGTTTGCACTTATACATGTGCGTTCGCATAGCATAAAAGGTCAGACACCAGATGACAACATTAGACATTAGATTTTTCACCACTTTTGCACTCCGACACCTACCCGAAACTCACCGGAGCCATCGGGGCTCAAAACCAAATATACACACAACCTCAAAAATATCCTACGGATTTATTCAAGTAATCAAAACACCAAAATAACATCATAAACATCGAATTAAACCTCAAAATCAATGAAATTCCTTTAAACTTCCAAAACTTCTAAATTTTTCATTTTCGATCCGAATCACGTCAAACTAAGTCCGTTTCCCACCAAATTTCACAGATAACACATATAAGACATATTGAACCTGTTCCGGGCTCCGAAACCATAATACGGGTCCGGTATCACAGGTTTCACATCAAATCTCATTTTCAAAAACCTTTATATTTTTCAGAAAATAATTTTCTTCAAAATTTCATTTCTCGGACTTGAGACCTCGGAATTCGATTTCGAGCATACGGCCAAGTCCCATATTTTCCTACGGACCCTCCGGGACCGTCAAATCACGATTCCGAATCCGGGTCCGTTTACCAAATATGTTGACCAAAGTCAACTTTAGTCAAATATTTATTATATAATCATCATTTTATCAATTTTTCACATAACGGCTTTACGCGCCCGGGCTGCGCACACACATCAAGGTGAGATAAAAGGAGGCGTTCATTGCCTCGGAATACAGATTTAGCTAAAAGTACACGGGATGACCTTTTGGGTCAGCACACTTATTTGTGGGAAGTTTGCCTTTTAGGGTTCTTAGGTCCTTATATTCACCTTGTATGAAGTTGTTCTTGATAAGCTTGAGTTCTTAGTTGCAAGTTTCACCTCTACATGCTTTGATTAGAGATAATTGCTTTAGGATTCACCCTTACCGTCTACTTGACCCTGATTTGACTTAACCGAAGGTTTTACCTCTTCTATCGTCATGCTATATTTTTATAAACTGCCTATATTTAATTGAAATTATTAGTGTCTCATCCTATAATTGCTTAGCCTTAATTGGAGTTATGAAATAATAATAATAATAATAATAATAATAATAATAATAATAATAATAATAATAATAATAATAATAATAATAATAATTGTCACACCTCTTTTATGTCCCACAGCCCTATTACGAGGTTGGTGAAGAGTTTTTCCAATCGAAGTGACGTTTTGAAAAGGGATTATTTATTATTTAGAGTCGCCACTTGGAATTGAGTTTTGGTGTTCCAAGCCACCTTTTATCTTGAATCCCTTAACAAAGGATGGTTTGACTCTTAATTTATGGTCTACGAAAACAGAAGACTGAGTAAGGAATTCTGTTGACCGAGGGGAAGGTGTAAGGCACCCCTCGAGTCCCGCGGTTCTAGCACGGTCGCTTTATTGACTCATGTAAGGCTTAAATCAATTTTTAGATATTCTTGTATTTTATTGATCATGGCTTATTTATTACCGCTTAATTAATTATTATATTTTTATTAGTTGTGTTTACCAAGATGCGGAACGCACACAAGGTACTTCTTTGAAATTAAATATTAAACCAAGGTACGGAATATACACATGGTTATAACATAATTACTTTTAAATCTAAAGGCATCGAGACGCGGAATGCGCACATGATCCTTTTATTATTTAAGCATATCAACCCAAGGTTCGGGTATGAACACATGGGCTAATATTTCAAGTACGTCTAAAATTTTCTAACGTATTTAAAGTTTGTTATTTAATTTAACTAAAAATTAATAGTCTTAAATGTATTTGAGCAAAAAAAAAATAGAATGATATAAATATTTAAACATGGACAACACTTCAAATCAAGAAATATGGCAAACAAACACAAAAATAAAATAAAAAGTATTTTTGTTGACAAAACCTTTAAACAATTTTATGAACTATCTATAGTCTAAAATTTCACGTGGATTATGGCAAAAGAATGGATTAGAACTAAAAATTAAAAGTTAGGAACAAAATTTAGATTAGTATGATTCTTTAAATTCCCAAACATATATATACATATATAAATAACAAGAAGAAATCGACGCTATTTAAAAATACAAAAGAAAGCGAAAGAATAATTGAATTTAAATAAACAAACATCATGCAATCGGTTATACATGACTTTAAATTAACCACGGAGATTGAGTGTTACCTTTTTGCGAAAATCTCACTCAGTAAGCGACTTAATCTATTAATTATAAAACTTCTAAAACCACGAACCCGAAATCACGAACGAAACCCACGAACTCGTTCTTTTCTTTTCTTTTCTTTTGCTTTCAAATTTTTTTTTCTTCTGTTTTTCTTTCCTTTCTGCCGTTCTTTCTCTTTTTTTTTTCTTTCCTTTGTTTTCTTCTGTCCGTTCTCTCTCCTCCCTTTCTTTTGTTCTTTTTTCTTCTTTTGTTTTTTTTTTTGCTTTTTCTTCTCTTTTTTGTTTTCTTCCTCTCCTTTTTCTTCTCCCCCCTTTTTTTTTACATACCCAACACATATATATAAGATATGTGTGATGAATGGAGGAGTTAAAGTTGGAGTTGGAGTTGGATTGAGATAATTAGGATTGTTTTTTTTTTCTTTTTTTTTCTTTGTTTTTTCTGCCGTTTTTTCTTTTTAACTTTTTTTTTTCTTTCTAATTCTTAGATAAAAAAATGGCAAATCATGCATATATATATACCAACGTTACTTTTAAACTTAAAGGAAACTATAAAAATAAGAAAACTCAATATTTACACTATAGTTTAAATTATTCAAAAAAAATAAAATATAATAGTTTATTTATTAAAATTCTAAGTAAAAGATACTCCATATATATATATTCACACTTTAAGAATGTGAGTATTATTATTATTTATTTACTTATTTTAATTAAATAAAATCTACTAAGTGTAAGATAAAAGCTTAAAACATTAATATTAGGCCTAAAAGGAATATTTACACTAAAATAGTATAACATTTGAGTGTAGTCAAAACTTAGTTGTTNAATAATAATAATAATAATAATAATAATAATAATAATAATAATAATAATAATAATAATAATAATAATAATAATAATAATAATAATAATAATAATAATAATAATAATAATAATAATAATACTAATAATAATAATAATCGCTTGCATGAAATGTTTGGCTAATGGTAATGATTTCAAACTTCAAGTTAAATTCTTTACACCTATGAGTATTTAACTAAGAAAATTTTTGTTTGAAGTGCTAACTCAAGTTAGAGTAATTTCAGCCTTAATTTTGAAATTTTGTATGACACTTTTAAAAATAATTTTTTGTTATAAATTTTTTTATATCCCTTTAATCCAAGTACCTCCAACCAACGAAAACTATCTAATTCTTGTTCATACAAAAAGCTGCATGATAGTGTGAGACGAGAAATCGAAGTAGCTGCTCTATTATCCCTGCTGATATTAAAGATTTTCCTACTCATCTTGATGCTGTACACTCGATGAAACTAAAAATTTGAAAGGAAATTTTAAACAGAAAAAAAAAAAAAAAAAAAAAAAAAAAAAAAAAAAAAAAAGAGATGGCAAGTTATTAAATGAATAAGTGAATAATAACTAAAAAGTTATCATTGTCACTAGTAAATAATTTTTTAATATCATATATTAAGTTTATTAGTCCGTTATATATAGTATTTTTCCTTCAAATTTAGCAAGTAGTAAATTTTAATATTCATTCCTTATCGAGTAAACCAGGTATTCCTTATTTTTCCAATAAAAGGCCCACACCACACGTGGCACGATTTATTTCCGGATTTGCCCCCTCTCATTGTCATGTTAGAAGCAGCAAAATAACCAATTCGTTTCTTTTGTTGTTCCATATTCGTTGCTTCTTCACTTCATGTTTATAAAATTCCCCTCCCTATTGCTCTTATATATATAATCCTCGTTTCATCAAAATTAGAAGAAAAGGTGACGATCGACCTCTATTGGCATATATATACAAATATAAAGTTTCAGTGTATCATATTAGTATTATATATAAATCAATGGCAGTACCACAAGTAGTAGATGCGGAGTATAGGAAAGAGATAGAGAGAGCACGAATAGAGCTTCAACTTATAGCCAGCAACAAGTACAGTGCTCGTGATCTGCTTCGTTTAGCCTACGTACACTTGCCAATTCTCAATTTCTTCTGCCGCCATTTCTCATTGTGATGATGCAACGTCTACTACTTATGCTAAAATAAAGACTCAAGCTGCCAATAATGGTCTCACAACAGCAATTGGTGAGCTTCATTTTTGGCCTTTACCACCGAATTTATATTCTCATTCATAAAATCAATTTTTTGAAGTGTGTAATTATTTCATTTAAAAGTTTATTATGTTAGAAAGGACCTTTACGTGCTATAATGTCATGGTGAAATATGTAATCATCTCATCTACAAGCTTAAAATACTAGAAAGAAATTATTTTTTTATTTAATTATGTCGTATATATATGAACACTTTTGCCTGCTTGTGGATCTTTGCAGCTATTAGTTAATGTTTCGTTATGCTTACCTTTGCGGACTTTTCATTTGAAGATGAAAAGTTGATCATTCGGTTCTATTCGAAAATTCCCTTAGGATTTACATTTTTTTTTCTTTTTTTTTTTGGAAAATAAAAGTTTATACGTTGAAGAATTTAATTAGTCATCTTACTCTTTTCAAGAAGCAGCCAATTCCTTTTTTCTTTCTAATTTTGTCCAAAGATAAACCGGGTGGTTCTTTTGCTAATACTAACTTCTAATTAATTAATGCCTTAGATATTCTTTATCTGGAATGCAGAATATGTCAAGGTCAATCATCTCACAATAACTTATATATCCTGACCTCTATCAGGTGAGATATTTGTTATGTTGATAATTTATCGTCCATTTTGGAGAAGGCAGGTAGCCTTAGAGCAACAATCAAGTTGTGACGAGTTCGAGCGGTAAGCTCATCCATTGATACTTGTATCAGGGTAGGCTGTCAACATTACATTTCTTGAGGTGCGACGCTTCCCCAAACCCTTATTCTCGCTACTGTGTTAAAACAGAAATTAGAAAACTGTTAGAAAAAACTGAAAAACTGTAAACGATAAGAAATATTCCGAGTCCACAATTTCCTTGTGTGTCCTTAAGGAATTTTAACCCCCTCACAAGTTGCCAAGGTAATGGATTAAATCCTACCAGGATGAAACGGAATAAACCTTCCTACAACAGTGGCAATACAAACTGCAGGATACAAACGAACTCAAAGAACGGAGCAAAATCACACTTACCAATTTGAGAGAGAAACATCGAAGCAGAATGCAGGATTTTCATAAGGAAGTTCTGTATTTTTGAATGAGTGAAAAGGAAGTCATGCCTCGGAATTTATAGGCAATTGTCGGAAGAGGTGTGATATCTGTTCATAATATGAACAAATCTTTGAATGGAAGAGGTGTCTGTTCATAATGTGAACAGAAGGGAAAAGCAGCGTTCAACGTTTTGGATTATACATTCCAGTTAATTCCGTTAATGAACTTAATGACACTTAATTAATTCTTAAATAATTAATTAAATAAACTTTGTCAAAAAATTAATCTCATTGATCGATCATTTGACAAATCCAAATCCAAATCAAAATCCAAAGCCGAGCCGAGCGACGGCGACGGCGCGAGGCTTCATTCTCTTCAACTCCTTTAAGAGCTCTAAGAAGTGATCCTATATTTATACACACAAGTGTAGTTGTCCCTCACCAATGTGGGACAAAGTTCATTTGTCATTGTCACGACCCGAAATCCCACATTCAGGTCGTGATGGCGCCTAACGTTGCACCCGCTAGGCAAGCCAGCGTGTCAACTGTATTGATTTATCAGCAAGTGAAAATAACAAACATTGACTATATAATTGAAATAAAGTGCGGAAGCATTAACATAATTCTAAATAACAATAGCTAATAACGCAAAAATCCCCTTTAAGTACAACCCATAAGTGGAGTCACAACCTCACGAACTAGTCTAAGATTTGACTAAAAACAACAGTTTGAAAATAAGATGATGTATCTGTCTGGAAAACACATAAAAGACAGGATGAAAGATAGACAGGGACGCCGAGATCCACGAACGCCATGCGGAACTACCTCGGTGTCGTCTGGGATGGACTGAAGGACACTCCCACTAGCGATGTCCACTGGGTCCGGCTGCGTAATCTGCACAACATAAAGAAGTGCAGGTGTAGCATCAGTACAACCGAACCCATGTACTGAGTAAGTGCCGAGCCTAACCTCGGCGAAGTAGTGACGAGGCTAGGACACGACAACAAATTGCACCTGTGCAGTTTAATAGTATAGCAGAAAAATAAACAAGAATACAGTTACGGGGAAGAACATGTTAGGGATAAGAGATAGCAAATACTGAAATGACGGAAACGAAACAATAGTCTAAATTATCCGAAAATAATAACGGGGATGGACAACACGAATTAAACAGTGAAAAGAAATGACACGGCATGTCCCCTCGTGCATAACAATATAAAATATGGCACGAAATGTCCCCTCGGGCATAAAACACATAAACATGGCATGGAATATCCCCTCGTGCATAAAACATCACAATCATGGCACGGAATGTCCCCTCGCACATAAATAATAATCAATCGGCACGGAATGTTCCTTCGTGCATAAATATAATCAATCGGCGCGGAATGTTCCTTCGTGCATAAATAATAATCAATCGGCACATAATGTTCCTTCGTGCATAAATAATAATCAATCGCCACGGAATGTTCCCTCGTGCATGATGAGCGTAAAAGCAACAATTGATATGAAATCTTAACAATACGACATTTCAAATATTCAGAAATAATCAAAAAAATTCTACTGTCCCGGCAAGGGACTCAGCTATAACCAATCTTACTCAGAGGTATAATGTCAATAGTAAAATCCTCGACCGAACACATAATCAATAATTTTTCTACGTCATGAAATAACCTCAAGGTACCACTTTCAAGGTTCCCAATAGTTCACAACACAGAGAATATAAAAGAAGATTAAACAACTCATCAAAATCGACTCNTTCAGAAATAATCAACAAAATTCTACTGTCCCGGCAAGGGACTCAGCTATAACCAATCTTACTCAGAGGTATAATGTCAATAGTAAAATCCTCGACCGAACACATAATCAATAATTTTTCTACGTCATGAAATAACCTCAAGGTACCACTTTCAAGGTTCCCAATAGTTCACAACACAGAGAATATAAAAGAAGATTAAACAACTCATCAAAATCGACTCACGTGCATGCTTGACCACAACATATAGGTACACCTCACCTCAACTATACATTGGACATGAATTACACATAGCAAATAGGACTCTATACCTATTCCCTCAAGCTAAGGTTAGGCCAAACACTTACCTCGGCTCCAAGAATGCAAGTCAAGCCTCAATTACGACCTTTCCTCTTGAATCCGACTCCGAAACGATAATATCTAGACATAATTGACTTAATAACATCAATAATAATTCAATAACTCAATCCCAAAGCCTAATTATACATTTCTCATAATTCATCAAAAAATACCAAAATTCGACCCCGGACCCGCTTGGTCCAAACTCGAGGTTCAGACCAAAACCCGATCACCCATTCCCCTATGAACCCGAATATACAATTTGATTTGAAATCCGACCCCAAAATGAGGTTGAATTCCCAAAATTTTCAAAAGCCCTAACTCTACCCAAAACCCACAATTTCTACCCTTGATTTCATGACTTTAGCCCTAGATTCTAGTGATTGATGAAGGAAAATGGAAGAAATTAGTGTTAGGATCACTTACCTAAGTGGCTATGGAAGAAAACTCGCTTGAGAATCGCCTATGGGGTCTTGGAGATAAAGAAAATGGTGAAAAAGTGATAATCCCGTAATAGTATTATGTTTTGGAGCTTTTAAAATAACTGGGCGAAAACGTGCATCCCGATCGCGGGAATGGGTATGCGATCGCGGATAGTCTGGTCCCTACATTCTGCGATCGCGGCTGAAAGAATGCGATCGGGAAGAAGAACTGGGATCCCCCTCACTGTGATCGCGAACAAGTGACTGTGATGGCATAGTTCAAGGACTCCACCCTATGCGATCGCGAACTAGACCTTGCGATCGCGAAGAGTACCTAGCCAGCCCCCGCCCAGACCTCCTATACCTCGGAACTCACCCGAGCCCTCGGGGCTCAAAACCAAATATACACACGATTTTGAAATCATCCTACGAACTTATTCGAGTAATTAAACCACTAAAATAACATTAAAAACAATGAATTAAGCTCCAAAATCTATAGAATTTTCTCAAACTTCATAAACTTCTAAATTCTCAAATTTTGATCTGAAACACGTCAAACCAAGTCCGTTTCTTACCAAAATTCACAGATAACTCACATAACACATACTGAACCTGTTCCGGGCTTCAGAACCATAATACGGGCTCGGTAACACAGATTTCACATCAAAGTTCATTTTCGAAAGTCTTTCTTATTTTCGGAAAACAATTTTCTTTAAAAAATTCATTCTCGGAATTCGATTCCGGGCATACGCACAGGTCCCATATTTTCCTACGGACCCCCCGAGACCGTCAAATCACGTGTCCAGGTCCATTTACCAAAAATATTGACCAAAGTCAACTTTATTCCATCAATTATCATAAATTCAACTGTTCAACACATTTCCACATAAAGACTTCCCGGCTACGCGCTCGGGTTGTGCACGCACATCGGGGTGAGATTAACGGAGGCTTTCGGGGCCTCGGAACATAGTTTTTACTAAATTTACACAAGATACCTTTTGGGTCATCAAAATCTCCACCTCTAAAATAACCGTTCGTCCTCGAACAGACATAGAAAATTACCTGAACTGGGGAAGAGGTGGGGACATCGGTTCCGTATATCGGGCTCGGACTCCCAAGTAGCTACCTCAACAGGCTGATCTCTCCACTGAACACGAACTGAAGGATAACTCTTCGATCTCAGTTGTCGCACCTGCCGGTCTAATATGGCTACCGGCTCCTCCTCATAAGACAAATCCTTGTCTAACTGGACACCACTGAAGTCAAGTACATGAGATGGATCCACAATATACCTCTGGATCATAGACACGTGAAATACCGGATGCACGGCTGACAGACTAGGTGGAAAGGCAAGTCTATAGGCCACCTCTCCTACCTTGTCCAGAATATCAAATGGAACAATGTACCTAGGGCTCAACTTGCCCTTCTTTCCGAATCTCATCACGCCCTTCATGGGCGACACCCGTAGAAATACCCGATAGCCTACCATAAATGCCAAATCTCGAACTCTGCGATCCGCATAACTCTTCTACTTGGACTGAGCTGTACGAAGTCTATCCTGAATGATCTTTACCTTGTCCAAAGCATCCTGGACTAACTCAGAACCCAACAATCTAGCCTCTCCCGGCTCAAACCATCCGACTGGAAACCGACACCGTCTACCATACAATGCCTCATACGGAGCCATCTGAATGCTCGACTGATAGCTGTTGTTGTAGGCAAACTAAGCTAAAGGCAAGAACTGGTCTCATGAACCACCAAAGTCAATGACACAAGCTCGAAACATATCCTCCAAAATCTGAATAATACGCTCGGACTATACGTCCTTCTGAGGATTAAATGATGTGCTCAAATCAATCTGGGTGCCCAACTCTCGCTGAAACACTCTCCAGAAATGGGAGGTAAATTGAGTACCTCAGTCTGATATAACGGATATGGGCACACCATGCAGTCTAACAATCTCTCTCATGTAGATCCTTTCCAACTTCTCTGCTGAATACGAAACTGATATTGGAATGAAGTGCGCTGACTTGGTCAGCTTATCAACAACGACCCATACTGCATCAAACATCCTCTGAGGCCGTGGGAGTCCAACTACAAAGTCCATGGTGATACTCTCCCACATCCACTCGGGAAGATGAATCTGCTACATAAAACCACCGGGTCTCTGGTGCTCGTACTTAACCTGCTGACAGTTCAAGCACCGAGCGACATGTGCTACAATGTCCTTCTTCATCCTACGCCACCAATAGTGCTGCCACAAGTTCTGGTACATATTTGCGGCGCCTGGATGAATAGAATACCGGGAACTATGGGCCTCCTGGAGTATCAACTCACGAATGCCATCAACATCGGGTACACAAATCCGACCCTGCATCCTCAAAACTCCCTCATCATCAACCGTAACCTGCTAGGCATCTCCGTGCCTGACTCTATCTCTAAGACCACATAAATGGCCATCATCATACTGCCTTGCCAGAATACGGTCATACAATGAAGAATGGGCTACTGTATGGGCCAAAACACTGCCAGTCTCAGAAACCTCCAATCTCACAAATCGGTTGGCTAAAGCTTGAACATCCAAAGCAAGAGGTCACTCTCCGACTGATAAATAAGCAAGACTACCCATACTAGCTGACTTCCGGCTCAAAGCATCGGCGACCACATTGGCCTTCCCCGAATGAAAAAGAATGATAATATCATAATCCTTCAGCAATTCAAACCATCTCCTCTGCATCATGTTCAACTCCTTCTGTTTGAATAGATACTGTAAAATCTTATGATCCGTGAACACCTCACATGGCACACCATACAAATAATGCCTCCAAATCTTCAATGAATGCACAATAGTTTCTAACTCCAAGTCATGAACTGGATAGATCTTCTCATGAACCTTCAACTGACGAGAAGCATAGGCTATAACCTTGCCATCCTGCATCAACACTGCACCAAGCCCAACCCGTGAGGCATCACAATACACAATATACGATCCAGAACTTGTGGGCAAAACTAACACTGGTGCCGTGGTCAAGGCTGTCTTGAGCTTCTGAAAGCTCGCCTCACACTCCTCAAACCACCTGAACTAAGCACTCTTCTGAGTCAACCTGGTCATCGGGGTTGCAATGGATGAAAAACCCTCCACAAACCGGCGATAATAACCTGCTAAGCCCAAGAAACTCCGGATCTCTGTAGCTGAGGTAGGTCTAGGCCAATCTCTGACTGCTGAAATCTTCTTGGGATCCACCTGAACACCCTCTGATGATACCACATGGCCTAGAAATTCAACTGAACTGAACCAGAACTCACACTTGGAAATTTTTGCATACAACAGACTATCCCTCAAAGTCTGGAGGACGACTCTAAGGTGATGATCATGCTCCTCTCGTCTGCGAGAGTATATCTATATATCATCAATGAAAATAATCACAAATGAGTCCAAATAAGGCCTGAACACTCGGTGCATCAACTCCATAAAAGCAGCACGGGCATTTGTCAGCCCAAATGATATCACCGAGAACTCATAATGCCCATAACGAGTGCGAAAGGTTGTCTTAGGGACATCAGACGCCCTAATCCTCAGCTGATGGTAACCAGATTTCAAGTCAATCTTGGAAAACACTGAAGCACCCTGAAGCTGGTCGAATAAATCATCAATCCTCGGCAAAGGATATTTGTTCTTAATAGTAACCTTATTCAATTTTCGGTAGTCAATACACATCCTCATCGAGCCATCTTTCTTCTTGACAAACAGTACTGGAGCACCCCAAGGAGAAATACTAGGCCTAATGAAGCCTTTATCCAACAAATCTTGCAACTGATCCTTCAACTCCTTCAACTCTGGAGGGGCCATACGATACGGCGGAGTAGAAATAGGTTGGGTTCCCTGATCTAGCTCAATACAAAAATCAATATCCCTATCGAGTGGCATACCCCGCAGGTCAGCAGGGAATACCTCTGGAAACTCATGAACCACGGGCACAGACTCCAGGGAACGAACCTCGGCNAAGCCAAGGTCACTGTCTTGGCATGACAGTCCAGAATAGCATAATAGGGGGATAACCAATCCATCCCCAATATAACATCGAAGTCAACCATATTAAGAAGCAAAAGATCAACCTGAGTCTCCAGACCACCAATGACTATTAAGCAAGCACGGCAGACTCAATCTACCACTATAGAATCACCCACCAGTGTAGACACATGCACAGCAGTACTCAAGGGATCACGGGGCATACTCAAATAAGGGGAAAAATATGAAGACACATAGGAGAATGTAGAACCCGGATCAAATAACACTGAAGCCTCTCGGCTGCAAATTGAAATCGTACCTGTAATAACTGCATCAGAAGCCTCAGCATCAGGCCTGGCAGGAAAAGCATAGCACCGGGGCTGAGCCCCTCCAACCTGATCATCTCTGGGTCGACCTACTGCGGCCTGACCTCTACCTCTCGTGGCATGTCCTCCATCTCTATGAGTTTGACCTCTACCTCTGGCACCCCAACTGCCACCCCTAGCTGGCTGAGGAGGTGGGGGTGCGCCTGATGCGGGAACCATGGCACAGGATCCCTGATACTGAGACCCACCAGAACCTCGGGGGAAGAACCTGGAAATATGCCCCAAACCACCGTAAGAATAACAAGGCCTCTACTGATGTGGCTGCTGTCTCTGGAACTGGCCCTGTCGACCCTGATAACCACCCTAGAAGCTCTGAAGCGGCGGTGCACTTATAGGTGTTGGTGGTGCACTGATAGGTGCTGGTGGTGCACCAATAGGAGCTGGCGGTGCACTGTGAGCTACCTGAAGTGCCGACTGATAGGGTCGGGGAGGATGACCTCTTCCTGAAGAATCCCTGCCCCCAGATGAGGCTCCGCTGAAACGACCAAAGTGACGGGGCCTCTTGTCAGCCCCTTGACCACCACCCTGTGACATAATCATCTCAATCCTCCTGGCCACATTGGCGGCATCCTAGAATGAAATATCAGTACCTAACTCCTTGGCCATCTGAAGCCTGATGGGCTGAGCCAAACCCTCAATAAACCTCCTCACTCTCTCACGATCAATGAGGAGTATCATAATAGCCTGACGAGCTAGAGTGATGAACCTGGTCTCGTACTGAGTGACAGACATGGATCCCTGCTGGAGGCGCTCAAACTGCCTCCGATGATCCTCCCTCTGAGTAACTGGAAGGAACTTTCCCACGAATAACTCGAAGAACTGAGACCAAGTCAATGGTGCAGACCCAGCTGTCCTAGTCAAGCAATAGTCTCTCCACCAAAGTCTTGGCAAAACCCGAAAGACGAAAGGTAGAAAAATCAAACCCATTGGACTCTATTATGCCCATGTTCCGAAGAACCTTATGACAGCTGTCCAAATAATCCTAGGGATCCTCTGATGGTGAACCAGTAAAGGTAGTAGTGAAAAACTTGGTGAATCTATCCAATCTCCATAAAGCATCTGCTGACATAGCTGCTTCCTCAACTGCCGGGGCCACAATGACCGGCTGAGATACTCCGGTCATTTGAGGTGCTGGAGTCTGGAACTGAGGATCTAGCTGCTCTGGTGTGCGAGTAGCAGGAGTCTGGGTCCCTCCCCCAACTTGAGAAACGGCTGGTGCTGTAGGAAGAAGACCGGCCTGAGCCACACTCTCCCTAAGCCCCACTAAGCGGACTAGAGCGTCCTAAAGCACCGGGGTGGCAATGAACCCCTATAGGACCTGAGTTGGTCCAACTTGAACTGTCTGAGTAGGAACCTCACTGGCAAAGTCTACCTGTGGGTCCTCTACTGGGGTTGCTGCTCTGGGCTGAGACCTACCCCTGCCCCTGCCTCGGCCTCTAATACGGCCTTGGCCTCGGCCTCGGCCCCTCGTAGGAGCTGCAATAGGAGAGTCAAGCTGTTGATCGGTAGATGAGGAAGCACGCGTTCCCGCCATCTGCGAGAGAATAGAATCGAAACTCAATTAGCATTTAGAATTTCACATCGCACGACAGAAAAGAAGAAAAGTGAAGTTATTCCTAACTTTGCAGCCTCTGGGGGATAAGTACAGACGTCTCCGTGCTGACCCCTCAGACTCTACCAAGTTTGTCCGTGATTTGTGAGACCTAAGCAACCTAGTGCTCTGATACCAACTTGTCACGATCCGAAATCCCACCTTCAGGCCGTGATGGCGCCTAACGTGGCACCCGATAGGCAAGCCAATGTGTCAACTCTATTGATTTATTAGCAAGTGAAAATTACAAACACTGACTATATAACTGAAATAAAGTGCGGAAGCATTAACATAATTCTAAATAATAACAGCTAATAACGCAAAAATCCCCTTTAAGTACAACCCAGAAGTGGAGTCACAACCTCACGAACTAGTCTAAGATTTGACTAAAAATAACAGTTTGAAAATAAGATGATGTATATGTCTGGAAAACACATAAAAGACAGGATGAAAAATAGACAGGGACGCCGAGATCCACGAACTCCATACGGAACTACCTCGGTGTCGTCTAGATGGACTGAAGGACACTCTCACTAGCGATGTCCACTGGGTCCGGCTGCGTAATCTGCACAACATAAGGAAGTGCAGGTGTATCATCAGTACAACCGACCCCATGTACTGTGTAAGTGCCGAGCCTAACCTCGGCGAAGTAGTGAAGGGGCTAGGACACGACAACAAATTGTATCTGTGCAGTTTAATAATATAGCAGAAAAATAAACAAGAATACAGTTACGGGGAAGAACATGTTGGGGATAAGAGATACCAAATACTGAAATGACGGAAACGAAACAACAATCTAAATTATCCTAAAATAATAACGGGGATGGACAACACGAATTAAACAGTGAAAAGAAACGGCACATCATGTCCCCTCATGCATAACAATATAAAATATGGCACGGAATGTCCCCTCGTGCATAAAACACATAAGCATGGCAAGAAATGTCAATCACGACACGGAATGTCCCCTCGCACATAAATAATAATCATTCGGCACGGAATTTTCCTTCGTGCATAAATATAATCAATCGGCATGGAATGTTCCTTCGTGCATAAATAATAATCAATCGGCACGGAATGTTCATTTGTGCATAAATAATAATCAATCGGTGTGGAATGTTCCCTCGTGCATGATGAGTGTAAAAGCAACAATTGATATGAAAGCTTAACAATACGACATTTCAAATGTTCAGAAATAATCAAAAAAATTCTACTGTCCCGGCAAGGGACTCAGCTATAACCAATCTTACTCAGAGGTATAATGTCAACAGTAAAATCCTCGACCGAACACATAATCAATATTTTTTCTACGTCATGAAATAACCTCAAAGTACCACTTTCAAGGTTCCCAATAGTTCACAACACGGAGAATATCAAAGAACATTAAACAACTCATCAAAATCGAATCACGGCCATGCTTGACCACAACATATAGGTACCCGTCACCTCACTNAGACATAATTGACTTAATAACATCAATAATAATTCAATAACTCAATCCCAAAGCCTAATTATACCTTTCCCATAATTCTTCTAAAAATACAAAAATTCGACTCCGGGCCCGCTTGGTCCAAACTCGAGGTTCGGACCAAAACCCGATCACCCATTCTCCCATGAACACAAATATACAATTTGTTTTGACATCCGACCCCAAAATGAGGTTGAATTCCCAAAATTTCCAAAAGCCCTAACTCTACCCAAAACCCACAATTTCTACCCTTGATTTCATGATTTTAGCCCTAGATTCTAGTGATTGATAAAGGAAAATGGAAGAAATTAGTGTTAGGATCACTTAACTAAGTGGCTAAGGAAGAAAACTCGCTTGAGAATCGCCTATGGGGTCTTGGAGAGAAAGAAGATGGTGAAAAAGTGATAATCCCGTAATAGTATTTTGTTTTGGAGCTTTTAAAATAACTAGGCGAAAACGTGCATCGCGATCACGGGAATGGGTATGCGATCGCGGAGAGTCTGGTCCCTACATTCTGCGATCGTGGTTGTAAGAATGTGATCGCAAAGAAGAACTTGGGATCCCCCCTCACTCCGATCGCGAACAAGTGATTGCATCGCATAGTTCAAGGACTCCACCCTATGCGACCGCGAACTAGACCTTGCGATCGCGAAGAGTACCTAGCCAGCCCCCGCCCAGACCTCCTATACCTCTATGCGATCGCAGAGGAACCTACGCGATCGCATAGAGCAAATCGTAAAACACCAGCAACAGTTAAAAAAACCAGATTTTTCCTAAGTTTTTACACCCCGACACCTACCCGAAACTCACCAGAGCCCTCGGGGCTCAAAACCAAATATCCACATGACTTCGAAATCATCCTACGAACTTATACGAGTAACTAAACCACTAAAATAACATCAAAAACAATGAATTAAGCTCCAAAATCTATAGAATTTTCTCAAACTTCATAAACTTCTAAATTCTCCAATTTTGATCTGAAACACGTCAAACCAAGTCCATTTCTTACCAAATTTCACAAATAACTCACATAACACATACTGAACCTGCTCCGGGCTTTGGAACCATAATACGGGCTCGGTAACACAGATTTCACATCAAAGTTCATTTTCGAAAGTCTTTCTTATTTTCAGAAAACAATTTTCTTTAAAAAATTCATTTCTCGGAATTGGATTTCGGGCATACGCACATGTCACATATTTTCTTACGGACCCTCAGGGACTGTCAAATCATGGGTCCGGGTCTGTTTACCAAAAATGTTGACCAAAGTCAACTTTATTCCATTAATTATCATAAATTTAACTGTTCAACACATTTCACATAAAGACTTCCCGGCTACACGCTCGGACTATGCACGCACATCGAGGTGAGATTAACGGAGGCTTTCGGGACCTCGGAACACAGTTTTTACTAAGTTTACACAAGATACCATTTGGGTTGTCACAATCTCCACCTCTAAAATAATCGTTTGTCCTCAAACGGACATAGAAAGTACCTGAACCAACGAAGAGGTGGGGATATCGGCTCCGCATATCGGGCTCGGACTCCCAAGTAACTGCCTCAACAGGCTGACCTCTCCACTGAACACGAACTGAAGGATAACTCTTCGATCTCAGTTGTCGCACCTGCCGGTCTAATATGGCTATCGGCTCCTCCTCATAAGACAAATCCTTGTCCAACTGGACACCACTGAAGTCAAGTACATGAGTTGGATCCACAATATACCTCCAGAGCATAGACATGTGAAATACCGGATGCTCGGCTGACAGACTAGGTGGCAAGGCAAGTCTATAGGCCACCTCTCCTACCTTGTCCAGAATCTCAAATGGACCAATGTACCTAGGGCTCAACTTTCCCTTCTTTCCGAATCTCAT
This sequence comes from Nicotiana knightiana, assembly GCA_005239525.1. Lineage (NCBI taxonomy): Eukaryota > Viridiplantae > Streptophyta > Magnoliopsida > Solanales > Solanaceae > Nicotiana > Nicotiana knightiana. Next base: position 75,775 of record ML412657.1, on the reverse strand, counting down.
CACGCCCTTCATGGGCGATACCCGTAGAAATACCCGGTCGCCTACCATAAATGCCAAATCTCGAACTCTGCGATCGGCATAACTCTTCTGCCTGGAATGAGTTGTACAAAGTCTATCCTGAATGATCTTTACCTTGTCCAAGGCATCTTGGACTAACTCAGAACCCAACAATCTAGCCTCTCCCGGCTCAAACTATCTGACTGGAGACCGACACCGTCTACCATACAACGCCTCATACGGAGCCATCTGAATGCTCGACTGATAGCTGTTGTTGTAGGCAAACTAAGCTAAAGGCAAGAACTGATCCCATGAACCACCAAAGTCAATGACACAAGCTCGCAACATATCCTCCAAAATCTGAATAGTACGCTTGGACTATCCCTCCGTCTGAGGATGAAATGTTGTGCTCAAATCAATCTGAGGGCCCAACTCTCGCTGAAATACTCTCCAGAAATGGGAGGTAAACTGAGTACCTCGGTCCGATATAATGGATATGGGCACACCATGCAGTCTAACAATCTCTCTCATGTAGATCATTGCCAACTTCTGTGCTGAATACAAAACTGATACTGGAATGAAGTGCGCTGACTTGGTTAGCCTATCCACAACGACCCATACTGCATCAAACATCCTCTGAGTCCGTGGGAGTCCAACTACAAAGTCCATGGTGATACGTTCCCACTTCCACTTGGGAAGCTGAATCAGCTGCATTAAACCACCGGGTCTCCGGTGCTCGTACTTAACCTGTTGACAGTTCAAGCACCGAGCAACATGTGTTACAATGTCCTTCTTCATCCTACGCCACCAATAGTGCTGCCACAAATCCTGGTAAATCTTTGCGGCGCCTGGATGAATAGAATACCGGAACTTTGGGCCTCCTGGAGTATAATTTAACGAATGCCATTAACATCGGGTACACAAATCCGACCCTACATCCTCAAAACTCCCTCATCATCAACCGTAACCTGCTTGTAATTTCCGTGCCTGACTCTATCTCTAAGAACACATAAATGGCGATCATCATACTGCCTGGCCCGAATACGGTCATACAATGAAGAACGGGCTACAGTATGGGCCAAAACACTGCCAGTCTTAGAAACCTTTAATATCACAAATCGGTTGGCTAAAGCTTGAACATCCAAAGAAAGAGGTCGCTCTCCGACTGATAAATAAGAAAGACTACCCATACTAGTTGACTTCCGGCTCAAAGCATCAGCCACCATATTGGCCTTCCTCGGATAATAAAGAATGATAATATCATAATCCTTCAGCAATTCTAACCATCTCCTCTGCCTCATGTTTGATTCCTTCTGTTTGAACAGATACTGTAAACTCTTATGATCCGTGAACACCTCACATGGCACACCATACAAATAATGCCTCCAAATCTTCAATGCATGCGCAATAGCTGCTAACTCCAAGTCATGAACTGGATAGATCTTCTCATGAACCTTCAACTGACGAGAAGCATAGGCTATAACCTTGTCATCCTGCATCAACATTGCACCAAGCCCAACCCCTGAGGCGTCACAATACACAATATACGATCCTGAACCTGTGGGCAAAATTAACACTGGTGCTGTGGTCAAGGCTGTCTTGAGCTTCTGAAAGCTCGCCTCACGCTCCTCAGATCACCTGAACTGAGCACTCTTCTGAGTGAACCTGGTCATTGGAGCTACAATGGATGAAAAATCCTCCACAAACCGGCATAATAACCTGCTAAGCTCAAGAAACTCCGGATCTTTGTAGCTGAGGTGGGTCTAGGCCAATCTCTGACTGATGAAATCTTCTTGGGATCCACCTGAACACCCTCTGACGATACCACATGGCCTAGAAATGCAACTGAACTGAACCAGAACTCACACTTGGAAAATTTGCATACAACAGACTATCCCTCAAAGTCTGGAGGACGACTCTAAGGTGCTGCTCATGCTTCTCTCAGCTGCGAGAGTATATCAATATATCATCAATGAAAACAATCACAAATGAGTCCAAATAAGGCCTGAACACTCGGTGCATCAACTCCATAAAAGCAGCGGGGGCATTTGTCAGCCCAAATGACATCACCAAGAACTCATAATGCCCATAACGAGTGCGAAAGGCTGTCTTAGGGACATCAGACGCCCTAATCCTCAGATGATGGTAACTAGATCTCAAGTCAACCTCTGAAAACACTGAAGCACCTTGAAGCTGGTCGAATAAATCATCAATCCTCGGCAAAGGATACTTGTTATTAATAGTAACCTTATTCACTTGTCGGTAGTCAATACACATCCTCATCGAGCCATCTTTATTCTTGACAAACAATACTGGAGCACCCCAAGGAGAAATATTAGGCCTAATGAAGCCTTTATCCTACAAATCCTGCAACTGATCCTTCAACTCCTTCAACTCTGGAGAGGCCATACGATACGACGGAGTAGAAATAGGCTGGGTTCCCTGAGCTAGCTCAATACAAAAATCAATATCCCTGTCGGGTGGCATACCCCGTAGGTCAGCAGGGAATACCTCTGGAAACTCACGAACCACGGGCACAGACTCCAGGGAACGAACCTCGGTGCTAGAATCACGAACATAGGCCAAATAGGCCAAGCACCCCTTCTCGACCATGCGCCGAGCCTTCATATAAGAAATGACTCTACCAGAAGAATGACTAGGAGTTCCCCTCCACTCCAAACGAGGCACCCCTGGCAAAGCCAAGGTCACTGTCTTGGCCTGACAGTCCAGAATAGCATAATAGGGGGATAACCAATCCATCCCCAATATAACATCGAAGTTAACCATATCAAGAAGAAAAAGATCAATCTGAGTCTCCAGACCACCAATGAATATTAAGCAAGCACGACAGACTCAATCTACCACTATAGAATCACCCACCAATGTAGACACATGCACATCAGTACTCAAGGGATCACGGGGCATACTCAAATAAGGGGTAAAATATGAAGACACATAGGAGAATGTAGAACTCGGATCAAATAACACCGAAGCCTCTCGGCTGCAAACTGAAACCGTACCTTTAATAACTGCATTAGAAGCCTCAGCATCAGGCCTGGCAGGAAAAGCATAGCACCGGGGCTGAGCCCCTACAACCTGATCATCTTTGGGTCGACCTACTGCAGCCTTACCTCTACCTCTCGTGGCATGTCCTCCACCTCTATAAGTCTGACCTTTACCTCTGGCACCCCGACCGCCACCCCTAGCTGGCTGAGGGGGTGGGGGTGCGCCTGATGCAGGAACCATGGCACGGGATCCCTGATACTGAGACCCACCGGAACCTCGGGGGCAGAACCTGGAAATATGCCCCAAACCACCGCAAGAATAACAAGGCCTCTGCTAATGTGGCTGCTGACTCTGGAGCTGGTCCTGTCGACCCTGATAATCACCCTAGAACCTTTGAAGCGGCAGTGCACTGATAGGTGCAGGTGGTGCATCGATAGGAGCTGGCGGTGCACTGTGAGCTACCTGAAGTGCTGACTGATAGGGTCGGGTAGGATGACCTCTGCCTGAAGAATCCCTGCCCCCAGATGAGGCTCCGCTGAAACGATCGAAGTGACGGAGCCTCTTGTCAGCCCTTTGACCACCACCCTGTGACATAATCATCTCAATCCTCCTGGCCACATTGGCCGCATCCTGGAACGAAATATCAGTACCTGACTCCTTGGCCATCTGAAGCCTGATGGGTTGAGTCAAAGCCTCAATAAACCTCCTCACTCTCTCACTATCAGTGGGGAGTATCATAATAGCCTGACGAGCTAGAGTGATGAACCTGGTCTCATACTGAGTGACAGATATGGATCCCTTCTGGAGGCGCTCAAACTGCCTCCGAAGATCCTCCCTCTGAGTAACTGGAAGGAACTTTCCCATGAATAAATCGGAAAACTGAGCCTAAGTCAATGGTGTAGACCCAGCTCGCCTGGTCAAGCAATAGTCTCTCCACCAAGTCTTGGCAGAACTCGAAAGACGAAAGGTAGAAAAATCAACTCCATTGGACTCTACTATGCCCATGTTCCGAAGAACCTTATGACAACTGTCCAAATAATCCTGGGGATCCTCTGATGGTGAACCAGTAAATGTAGTAGTGAACAACTTGGTGAATCTTTCCAATCTCCATAAAGCATCTGCTGACATATAACTGCTCCCTCAACTGCCGGGGCCACAATGCCCGGCTGAGATACTCCGGCCGTCTGAGGTGCCGGAGTCTGGAACTGAGGATCTAGCTGCTCTGGTGTGCGAGAAGCAGGATTCTACGTCCCTCCCCCAACCTGAGAGACGGCTGGTGCAGTAGGAAGAAGACCGACATGAGCCACACTTACCATGAGCCCCACTAAGCGGATTAGAGCGTCCTGAAGCACCGGGGTGGAAATGAACCCCTCTAGGACTTGAGTTTGTCCAACTGGAACTATCTGAGTAGGAACCTCACCGGCAAAGTCTACCTGTGGGTCCTCTACTGGGGTTGCTGCTCTGGGCTAAGCCTTGCCCCTGCCTCAGCGTCTAATACGGCCTCGGCCTCGGCCCCTCGTAGGAGCCGCAATAGGAGAGTAGAGTTGCTGATCGGTAGATGAGGAAGCACGCGTTCTCTCCATCTGCGAGAGAATAGAATCGAAACTCAATTAGCATTTAGAATTTCACATCGCACGACAGAAAAGAAGAAAAGTGAAGTTATTCCTAACTTTGCAGCCTCTGGGGGATAAGTACAGACGTCTCCGTGCCGACCCCTCAGACTCTACCAAGTTTGTCCATGAGTTGTGAGACCTAAGCAACATAGTGCTCTGATACCAACTTGTCACGACCCGAAATCCCACCTTCAGGCCGTGATGGCGCCTAAAGTTGTACCCGCTAGGCAAGCCAACGTGTCAACTGTATTGATTTATTAGCAAGTGAAAATAACAAACACTATCTATATAACTGAAATAAAGTGCGAAAGCATTAACATAATTCTAAATAACAATAGCTAATAACGCAAAAATCCCCTTTAAGTACAACCCAGAAGTGGAGTCACAACCTCACGAACTAGTCTAAGATTTGACTAAAAACAAGATTTTGAAAATAAGATGATGTATCTGTCTGGAAAACACATAAAAGACAGGATGAAAGATAGACAGGGACGCCGAGATCCACGAATTCCATGCGAAACTACCTCGGTGTCGCCTGGGATGGACTGAAGAACACTCCCACTAGCGATGTCCACTGGGTCCGACTGCGTAATCTACACAACATAAGGAATTGCAGGTGTAGCATCAGTACAACCGACCCCATGTACTGAGTAAGTACCGAGCCTAACCTCGGCGAAGTAGTGACGATGCTAGGACACGACAACAAATTGTACCTGTGCAGTTTAATAGTATAGCAGAAAAATAAACAAGAATACAGTTACGGGGAAGAACATGTTGGGGATAAGAGATAGCAAATATTGAAATGACGGAAACGAAACAACAGTCTAAATTATCCTAAAATAATAACGGGGATGGACAACCCGAATTAAACAGTGAAAAGAAACGGCACGGCATGTCCCCTCGTGCATAACAATATAAAATATGGCACGGAATGTCCCCTCATGCATACAACACATAAATATGGCACAAAATGTCCCCTCGCACATAAATAATAATCAATCGGCACGGAATGTTCCTTCGTGCATAAATATAACCAATCTGCATGGAATGTTCCTTCGTGCATAAATAATAATCAATTGGCACGGAATGTTCCTTCGTACATAAATAATGATCAATCGGTACGGAATGTTCAATCATGCATGATGAGTGTAAAAGCAACAATTGATATGAAAGCTTAACAATACGACATTTCAAATGTTCAAAAATAATCAACAAAATTCTATTGTCCCGGCAAGGGACTCAGCTATAACCAATCTTACTCAAAGGTATAATGTCAACAGTAAAATCCTCGACCGAACACATAATCAATAATTTTTCTACGTCATGAAATAACCTCAAGGTACCACTTTCAAGGTTCCCAATAGTTCACAACACGGAGAATATGAAAGAACATTAAACAACTCATCAAAATCGACTCACGGGCTGCTTGACCACAACATATAAGTACCCGTCACCTCACCTATACATTGGACATGAATTACACATAGCAAATAGGAATCTATACCTATTCCCTAAAGCTAAGGTTAGGCCAAACACTTACCTCGGCTCCAAGAATGCAAGTTAAGCCTCAATCACGGCCTTTCCTCTTGAATCCGACTCTGAAACAATAATATCTAGACACAATTGACTTAATAACATCAATAATAATTCAATAACTCAATCCCAAAGCCTAATTATACATTTCCCATAATTCTTCCAAAAATACCAAAATTCGACCCCTAGCCTGCTTGGTCAAAACTCGAGGTTCGGGCCAAAACCCGATCACCCATTCTCCCATGAACCCGAATATACAAATTGTTTTGAAATTCGACCCTAAAATGAGGTTGAATTCCTAAAATTTCCAAAAGCCCTAACTCTACCCAAAACCCACAATTTCTACCCTTGATTTCATGATTTTAGCCCTAGATTCTAGTGATTGATGAAGGAAAATGGAAGAAATTAGTGTTAGGATCACTTACCTAAGTGGCTATGGAAGAAAACTCGCTTGAGAATCGCCTATGGGGTCTTGGAGAGAAAGAAGATGGTGAAAAAGTGATAATCCCGTAATAGTATTCTGTTTTGGAGCTTTTAAAATAACTGGGCACAAATGTGCATCGCGATCGCGGGAATGGGTATGCGATCGCGGAGATTCTGGTCCCTACATTCTGCGATCTCGGCTGAAAGAATGTAATCGCGAAGAGGAACCTGGGATCCCCCCTCACTGCGATCGCGAACAAGTGATTGCATCGAATAGTTCTAGGACTCCACCCTATGCGATCGCGAACTAGACCTTGCGATCACGAAGAGTACCTAGCCAGCCCCCGCCCAGACCTCTTATACCTTTATGCGATCACAGAGGAACCTACGTGATCGCATAGCGCAAATCGTAAAACACCAGCAACAGCTCAAAAAACCAGATTTTTCCTAAGTTTTTACGCCCCGACACCTACCCGGAACTCACCCGAGCCCTCGGAGCTCAAAACCAAATATACACACGACTTCGAAATCATCCTACGAACTTATTCGAGTAATTACCACTAAAATAACATCAAAAACAATGAATTAAGCTCCAAAATCTATAGAATTTTCTCAAACTTCATAAACTTTTAAATTCTCCAATTTTGATCCGAAACACGTCAAACCAAGTCCGTCTCTTACCAAATTTCACAGATAACTCACATAACATATATTGAACCTGTTCTGGGCTTTGGAACCATAATACGGGCTTGGTAACACAGATTTCACATCAAAGTTCATTTTCAAAAGTCTTTCTTATTTTCAGAAAACAATTTTCTTTAAAAAATTCATTTCTCGGAATTAGGACCTCGGAATTCGATTCCGGGCATACGCCTAGGTCCCATATTTTCCTACGGACTCTCCGGGACCATCAAATCACGGGTCCGGGTCCGTTTACCAAAAATGTTGACCAAAGTCAATTTTATTCCATTAATTATTATAAATTCAAATGTTCAACACATTTCCACATAAAGACTTCCCGGCTACGCGCTCGGGATGTGCACGTACATCGAGGTCAGATTAACGGAGGTTTCTGGGCCTTGGAACACAATTTTTACTAAATTTACACAAGATGACCTTTTGGGTCATCACAGTCATAAATGACAAAGCTCACTTGATTCAAAATTTTCATTTCCCTCCATTTTATTTCCCACCCTTTCCCAATTTACATTTCTAGTACTTAAAGCCCAATGGATTAAAGTCCAACAATCCCCCACATGAATGGGGAATGGCTGTAATAAGAATGAACATACATGAAAGCTGTGTGATTTGCAAGTAAGGATTAATTGCATCTGGATAAATAGGTTTCCCTTGAACTTTCTGTAGTGAGCATATGTCGAATATACTTGGTCAATCGGTAGATTTGATATCTTTGAACCGTCGAACTTTAGTGTATACCTAGACAACTATATGTCACACAACCAATCCTTAACCGTCTTTTGGTTCTCATTGTTGTGTTCATTTTAGCCATGAACACCACCTGGTTTCATAAGTGCGTAGAGAATTGGCCTTACAGAATTCTCATTGAAACGGCTTCCACTTAACACGTACATAGGTGATTCCTAAACGTGTAATCCTTTAGATTGACTATTTGATAAATACCACATCAAACTTAGGTAATCATTAAAGAACGTGTAAAGTTCTATCCTTGTTACTGAACATTGTCTTCATCACGAGAAGGGACCAAAGATTTTTCTTTGACAATGTTGAACCGGTCAAGCACAACTTTGTTTGAGCTCCTTGAACCTAGATCTTGGAATATCCAAAATTCTAGGTAGAGTTACCGCCATGATGACTTTTCCTCGGCCATAGTCCCATTCCCTTAGATGATTTCTCAACTCCCTCTCTAGTTAGGCCTTTTGTAAGCGGATCCGCCACATTATCCTTTGATCTTACATAATCAATAGTGATAATTCCACTAGAGAGTAGTTGTCTTACGGTTTTATCTCTTCGTCGTATATGATGAGACTTTTCGTTATACATAACGCTCCCTACCCGTCGTATTGCAGCCTCACTATCGCAATGTATGCAGATAGGAGCCAAAGGTTTTGGCCAGAACGGAGTGTCTTCTAAGAAATTTCGAAGCCATTCAGCTTCTTCGCCGGCCATATCCAAAGCTATAAACTCTGATTCCATTGTAGAGCGAGCGATGCACGTCTGTTTGGAAGACTTCCAAGATACTGCTCCTCTGTCAACAATAAAAACATATCCACTTGTGGACTTTGTTTCTGTTGAGCCGGTTATCCGATTTGCATCACTATATCCTTCGATAACCGCAGGATATTTATTATAGTGCAAAGCGTAGTCTTGGGTATATTCCAAATATCCCAAAACTCGTTTCATTGCCACCCAGTGATGTTTGTTGGGATTATTTGTGAATCGACTAAGTTTACTTATTGCACAAGCTATATCAGGACGTGTACAATTCATGATATACATTAAGCTTCCCAGTACACGAGCATAATCCAATTGAGACGTACTTTTACTTTTATTCTTTACAAGATAATGGTTTAAGTCAATTGGAGTTTTTGCACTTTCTAAATTCCAAGTGTTTGAATTTTTCAAGTACCATTTTCACGTAATGTGATTGAGACAAAGTAGAACCTAAGGAGTCCTCTGGATTTTAATTCCTAGAATTATATCGGCAACTCCTAAGTCTTTCATATCAAACTTACTAGCAAGCATTTGCTTAGTAGCTTGAATGTCGGCAATGTCTTTGCTCATTATTAGCATATCATCAACATATAAGCAAATAATGACTATATGATTTGGAACGTTCTTAATGTAAACACATTTATCACATTCATTAATCTTAAAGCCATTTGACAACATTGTTTGGTCAAATTTTGCATGCCATTGCTTGGGTGCTTGTTTTAGTCCATAAAGGGACTTAACAAGTCGACACATCTTCTTTTCTTTTCCCGGAACAACAAACCCTTCAGGTTTGTTCATGTAGATTTCTTCCTCCATATCACTATTTAAGAAGGCCGTTTTTACATCCATTTGATGGATTTGAAGACTATACAAGGCAGCTAACGCTATTAGCATCCGAATGGATGTAATTCTCGTTACCGGCGAGTATGTGTCAAAATAGTCAAGACCTTCTCGCTGTCTAAATCCTTTGACAACAAGTCTTGCCTTGTATTTGTCAATAGTACCATCGTGTTTCATTTTCTTCTTGAAAATCCATTTAGAACCCAAAGTCTTGTTACCTGGAGGAAGATCAACCAATTCCCAAGTGTGGTTGCTCAATATGATTCTATTTCACTATTGACA
>ML412657.1:54589-65663 GCA_005239525.1 Nicotiana knightiana | reverse complement strand
CTCTTTCCAATATTGTGCTTCTGAGGAAGACATTGCTTCCTTGAAGGTTCGAGGCTCATTTTCTAGCAGGAAAGTCAGAAAATCTGGACCGAATGAAGTAGATGCCCTTTGACGTTTACTTCTTCTCAAATTTTCCTCATTAGGCATACTATATGTTATTTCCTGCCGAAGTCGTTTTGACTTTTGGTAGGACAATTCACTTTCCTTTTTATACGGATAAATAGTTTCAAAGAATTTAGCATTATCTGATTCTATTACCGTATTAACGTGGATCTCAGGATTTTCTGATTTATGAACCAGAAAACGATATGCCTTGCTATTGGTTACATTTCCAATAAATACNTAGCTAAACACCCCCACACTTTGAAGTATTTCAAGCTAGGTTTCCTTCCTTTCCACTTTTCGTACGGAATGGACTGTATTTTACTGTGGGGCACACAATTGATTATTCGGTTTCCTGTAAGTATAGCTTCCCCCCACAAGTTCTGTGGTAAACCAGAACTTATCAACAAGGCATTCATCATCTCCTTTAATGTTCGATTATTTATTTGCGTAATTCTGTTAGATTGAGTAGAGTACGGGGCAGTTGTTTGGTGAATAATGCCATTTTTCCAAACACATTTGTTCAAAAGGAGATTCATATTCGCCACCCCTATCACTTTTTATCATTTTGATCTTTTTGCTAAGTTGTGTTTCAAATTCATTCTTGTATTGCTTGAATGCATCAATTGCTTCATCTTTACTACTAAGTAGGTAGACATAGCAATATCTCGTACTATCGTCAATAAAAGTGATGAAATACTTTTTCCCATTGCGAGATGGTGTTGACTTCATGTCGCAGATATCTGTGTGAATTAAATATAAAGGACTTGAAATCCTTTCAACAGACTTATACGGATGCTTAGTATACTTTGATTCCACACAAATTTGACATTTTGAGTTAATGCAATCAAATTTTGGCAATACTTCCAAATTAATCATTTTCCGTAATGTTTTGAAGTTGACGTGGCCTAAGCGCGCATGCCATAAAGTGTTTGACTCAACTAAGTAAGAAGAAGCTTCAACTTTATTGATAGGAATAACTATTACATTTAGCTTAAAAAGGCCTCATTCAGGTAACATTTGCCTACATACAAGTCATTCTTAGTTAAAACAACACTATTGGAAACAAACACACACTTAAATCTATTTTTGACAAGAAGTGTTGTAGATACTAAATTCTTGCGAATTTCTGGAACATGGAGAACTTGATTTAAAGTCACAATTTTTCCGGATGTCATCTTCAATGCAATCTTGCCAACTCCCTCGATTTTGGCCGTAGATGAATTTTCCATGAAAAGAGTTTGGTCGGGTCCTGCGGGAGAACAAGAAGAAAATAATTCCTTGTTAGTACAAACATGGCGGGTGGCTCCAGAATCAATCCACCACTCTCTCGGATTTCCTACCAAGTTGCATTCAGACAACATGGCACACAAGTCCTCCACTTCTTCAAAGTTTTCCACCACATTTGCTTGATTCTTCTTCTTTTGTGACTCTTTCTTTTAAGACTCTTTCTTTGGAGCACGACAAATGGCCTTATGCCCGGGCTTTCCATAGTTGTGACAACTACCTTTGAACTTCTTCTTGTTCGGGTAATTCTTTGGTCCAGATGCCTTCTTTCTTTTCTTTTTATTTCCCGGTGCTTCCTCAATAATGTTAGCTCCCATTATTTCGAGTTGCCACGTGACTTCTTTTCAGCATTTTTGTTGTCTTCTTATATCCTTAGACGAACAATTAGATCCTCAAGTGTCATCTCTGTGCGCTTGTGCTTCAAGTAGTTCTTAAAGTCCTTTCATAAAAGAGGTAACTTTTCAATGAAGGCAGCAACTTGAAATGCCTCATTTATGACCATACCTTCAATAATAAATTTATAATTAATAACACTATTAATATTATTAATAAAATTATTGACTCGGGTCATACCTTTAGCAAGGAGGTCATGCACAATGACTTGTAATGCTTGGACTTGAGTGATGACCGACCTAGTGTCAATCATCTTAAAATCCAAAAATTTTGCAGCAACGAACTTCTTAAGTCCAGCATCCTCGGTCTTGTACCTTTTCTCAAGAGCGTTCCATAACTCTTTTGAAGTTTCTATGACACTATAAATATTATACAAGCCATCCTCCAAACAACTTAAAATGTAGTTTCTGCATAGGTAATCAGAGTGTTTCCATGCTTCAATTACCACAAACCATTCAGCCTCAGGAGTATCTTCTCCCACGACTGGAACATCCTCCTTGATGAATCGTTGCAGGCTTAGTGTAGTTAGATAGAATAGCATCTTCATCTGCCAATGTTTGAAGTCTGTACCAAAAAATTTCCTGGGCATTTCTGTCGGTGCCATTGTATGCACTGGTCTTGACGAGGCAGCATTACTCGATGAAGCACCCGTTCCAGCAGCATTTCCATTAGTTTGGGTTTCATTTGTCATGTTTCTGTAGAGTTGGAAACAAACAAAACTTGTTAAATCAGAGAAGTTTTGATATCTTCAAACTGAATACCAAACCAAACATACAACACGTAAGAATGGTGAAGTTTTTATATACTTCAACCTGTACGTTTATTAATCCGGTAAAGTTTTGATATACTTTAAACCGGACAAAACAATTATTGGAGTAGAAAGCACCAAGGCTTTAGTCTCCAAACCAGTATACAAAATATAGATAACAATTCAATATAGATTTCAACACAGAAACATTAATTAAGATTCCTTAAGCTTGTTCTCGCTACTGTGTTGAAACAGAAATTAGAAAACTGTTAGAAGAAACTGAAAAAACTGTAAACGACAAGAAATATTCCGAGTCCACAATTTCCTTGTGCGTCCTTAAGGAATTTTAACCCCCTCACAAGTTTCCAAGGTAATGGATTAAATCCTCCCAGGATGAAACAGAATAAACCTTCCTGCAACAGTGGCAATACAAGTTGCAGGATACCAATGAACTCAAAGAACGGAGCAAAATCACGCTTACGAATTTGAGAGAGAAAGTGCGAAGCAGAATGCAGGATTTTCATAAGGAAGTTCTGTATTTTCGAATGAGTGAAAAGGAAGTCATGCCTCGGAATTTATAGGCAATTGTCGGAAGAGGTAATGTCTATTCATAATGTGAACAGATCTTTGAAAGGAAGAGGTGTCTGTTCGTATGAACAGAAGGGAAAAGCAGCGTTCAGCGTTTTGGATTATACATTCCAGTTAATTCCGTTAATGAACTGACTGGCACTTAATTAATTCTTAAATAATTAATTAAATAAACTTTGTCAAAAAATTAATCTCATCGATCGATCCGAAGCCGAAGCCGAGCCGAGCGACGACGACGACGCGAGGCTTCATTCTCTTCAACTCCTTTAAGGGCTCTAAGAAGTGATCCTATATATATTTATACACACAAGTGTAGTTGTCTCTCACCAATGTAGGACAAAGTTCATTTGTCATAAATCAGAAAGCTCACTTGATTCAAATTTTCCATTTCCCTCCATTTTATTTCCCACCATTTTTCAATTCACACTTCTAGTCTTTAAAATACAATAGCTTAAAGTCCAACAATCCTGTGTGAGCATGGGATACGAGAAAAGGCTGCTTAATTTTTGTGATGAGTAGGAGTTTGCTAATTAATGCCAGATGCATGCTAGTATTTACAAATAGAAAAGAATAATACTTGTTCTTACAGATTGCCCTTTTGCTTAATTAGTGGAATACCTTTTATTTGCGAGTACAGCTTGCTGGGGTTGTCGCTGTTAAAAGAACTTGGTGGTCCAATAATCGAATTCAACCCTGGTAGAAAGGTATGCAAAGGAAGGATAAAAAATTAATTACTTCTTTTAATTATTTATTTTAAACCCATGTAAATGAACTTACTTATATTCAGTACTCATTCCGGTCCACAATAAATGACCATTTTATATTTTTATTTTGGTTTAAAATAAGTGTCGATTTACATAATCAAGAAGGAATTAATTTTATTTTTCCAAAATTTACCCTTATTTACATATTCCAATGTATCAAGGTAACAATTAATTAAGGTTAATTTAGGAAATATATCTTTTTTTCTTTAGGAGTTGATATTTCGGTGTGTCAAAAGGTAAAATGTTCACTTACACCTTTAATTTATACCAGGATTCATCAATTTCACCATATGAAGGATGCCTTCCTGATGGCAAACAAGGTTGTTTGCTGATCATTCATTTCACTTAAAACTAATAAAGATTCGATTGAGTGCATAAATGAAAAGCTTTATCATTCCATTTATTTCTCTTAGCTTTGTTCTGCATCTATACGGTTACATGTTGATAATCTTGGAGATGACATTCTTTAGTTTCTTACTTTAATTTCTTTGTGATTTGCACTAATTGCATAGTCTTCTAAGCGTGCAACTCCATTTATTTCTTGGGAGAACTTTTGACAAAGGAAAAAAAAAGGGATATTCAGCTCTTGAATATAATAAACAGTGATCACCGTGAACTGGATTGGATTGCTAATATTGTGAATATTGCTAAAACTGTTATCAGCAACCCTGGAGAAATTATAATATTTAGTATAAATTTCTGTGTTATATTCATCCGATCCGCACGTCTTATATCGCTTACTGTGTTCCTTTTCTTGATACTTCTTTTTAGGTCCATCGGATTTGAGGCAACTCTTTCACAGAATGAGACTCTCTGAGGACAAGGATATAGTAGCATTATCTGCAGGCCTCAAACTGGTATTATATACTAGTAATATGGATCTGCATAAATATACTGATATTTCTTGCGCACAAACTGGTATTATATACTAGTAATATGGTCTCGTATCGGAGCTATTATAACTCACATGGATGATAAGTCCATCACGTCTAACATTGATCGCTAGGCAATTTTGTGCGCTAGACCATTATGTACTTTTGGTGGTTTGACAAGCTTAAAAACCAGTAAATTTCATGGGTGGTCATTCAATATTTTTATCATTATTCAAAAGTCACTTTTTTTCACGTTAAAGTTATTTAATTATGTGGTAATTACCCAAAAATTATTTTTCTTTCTTTTGTTACACAAAATCATTTTACTATGCTCCAATTATCACAATAGTCACTTTGGTCATATTTTATAACTTGAAAAGCCTATTATGCCCTTGACATTATGAATTCTTCCATCTATGTTATATATAGTACCTTCTATATTATATGTTGTATAATATACTTGTACACATATAATAACTTAATATTATTTTACTTATTATGTTTATGTTATATTCATACATTTAATTTTTCCTTACTGTTAACTTTCAAGATATATAGGTAGCATTATTAAATTTATTAGTAACATTACTATGAACAAATTTCAAATCAACGTTCTTAACCATGCTTGATGAAATATTTTTAATTAAAATTATAAAATCAAAGCTTACTGATTATTAACCCAGCCATATTCGTTAACACTTGTAAATAAATAATATTAACAGATAAATTTTTTAGAAACTTAATATTAAGTACAAATATCTTTGAATTTTTTCTAAAACTTTTAATGACTATAAAAAACTATCATTTGTTAAGAAAATTTATTTTTATTATTTCAAATAAATATTAAAAAATTAATAGTATTTTACGTTTTATATTTAAAGTATATTAATGTTTGATTATGATTAAACAAATTAAGTGCCATGAAAAATTAAATGTACGAATACATTATAAAAAAATAAATAAAATAATATAATATTATTTTAAATATAAGTAAAATACTTAGGTAAAACTGTATTATACACCATATAATATAGAAGGTATTACAAAAATGAGAAAATTTATAATGTCAAAGGCATAATAGACTTTTCAAATAAAAGTATTTTAAAATTAGCCGAGGTAACTTTTGTGATAAATAGAGCAAAGTAAAATAATGTGTGTAACAAAAGAAAGAAAAATAACTTTTGAGTAATAAACAGGCGAATGACGGCCCATAAAATTTACTCCATAAAACCCAGATTATGAGAATCTGTTGTTACTCTGGTGAGTAAGCAATTAAATGGAATTGCTTGTCTCACGAGAAAGCGACGATACAGTTTGAGAACTTTCTTCTGATTAACAGTATGCAAATGTGCTGTAACCAAAAGAGCTGCATTATTGTTCAAAACTTTCCAGCTAAACAGTCTCACCCATAAGTTTTCTGATGTTTTTTCTGTTACTTTGAACGACAGGACATAGAGGCTTTCTTCAAGGCCTAAAAAGAGTCACACAAGAAGATCCGCAGGCACGTCCGCAGTGAAGAGCACCCCGGTGGCACTAAGGGATGTTGCAGCCGCTGTTGTAATAAGCATTCGTCAAAAGTTCCAGTGGTGGTGACTGGTGAACTCAATACAAGTAAAAAATTGTCAACTGAAACTGAACAACAATAAAAAAGAGACAGTGCAAAATGAATGGCTCCATGTTTCATTAATAATAAATCTTCTCCATGTTTTTTAATAAGTGCCTTTGGTGACTTTTAAATATTCAGAATTCTTGTTCATGTTCATAGATTGCATCACATTTTGCATACACAAAAACCTGGTATTGAAAGAGAACAGAAAATAAGCCAATTACATGAGAAAGAAGAAATAACTTTTTTATTGAAGATTAGTTGCCATATAGGCAAAAATAGGAGATGCCTGAATTCCCAAGGCACCAAATAACAATAACTATAACCTGCCTAAAGACATTAACCAACATACTGCATACGACCTCCTCGAGGAAGTATGAGTAAAGGAGAACAAGTTTATCTCCAATGATTGTTAAAATTCATTGATCTTACTTAATTTAAAAATGCAATTAGATTACTAATCATAGTTAAAAATCAATAATGTTAGTCAGGCTCGCGGACTCATAGACAAGGTAATGTCTTGAAAAACCCTCAATCTTTTGTCAACTTTCCTAGGAGGGATTCCACTATCTTTAGGCTTGATTGTTTCTTCAGTTGAGCCCAGAGCAGCAGCAATTATAGCCTCTTCAAAATCCTTGCTATCAGGCAGCAACCCTGCCCATCTATCCTCTGTTTTCTCTGGTGAAATTGACTGCTTTCTCATCTTATTCTCTGGTTCTGTGAATGTTCCTTGAGACTCTTTCCTCATAAAGTTAGCTGCATTTCCAGATCTTGTCCTTTTAAGACCTTCTGGAAACAGGGTACTCGCCGGCTCCTTGGTAATCTTGGATGAATAAAATGGTGGAGCGTCGATATTGAGGTTCATATATGGTTTCAACATACTCTTTTGCAGTGAACGAACTGTCTGGTTTGTGATGATGTTAGTAGAATTGATGTTCTCATTAGCAAATTCATCTTGAGGTTGGATTGACTTGGCATTACTACTCAAAGTGGTGCTATTATGTTCCTTGCAAGGCTGAGGCTGCCAGATAGCAGAAGAGCCCAAGAATGCATCAAATAGCTTGCTTTGTTCAATTCTATCACCACCTTTATTCATCATTTCAGACTCGAGATCACGAAGCATTTGTTGTGCTCTTTCGTAGGCCTTGAGATGAGAATCTACACCTCTGGGGCCATCCACCACTGCTGGTTTAACTCTCCGAAGTGTCTCTTTTGCCTCGCCAACTCTCCCTTGCTTCATCAAGCAAATACCCAAATTGCACATCTTGTTATTGTCTGGTGCAATTACTAGTGCTCTCCTATAAGCATCTTCTGCTTCAATGTAGTTATTTTGCTGCATCAGCGCCCACCCCAAATTCCCCTGGAAGATATACAAAAAGACTTGATTTTTATCTTATATTGTGTGTAAGACCAAAAGACTAAGTATTTAAAAAGTCTCAGAATTGTGTTATTTACCAGTAATCTAGTTGCTTCTTGCTCCACAGAAACCTGAAACTTCTTCCCTTGGGATCTCGCTGTCTTGGTGCGCTTCCCATTAAAGGCCAAACCTTGTTGTATCAAAAACAACTTGTGCCTCAACAGCTTTATTTGGTCATCCAATCTCCCACATCTCTGCACATATTAATTATGTAAATTGTTATTGCTAGGCAGAATGCAGGGGGGGGGGGGGGATTGAAAACTTGTTGATCTTTTATGAAGTGTATAATTTGAAATGATAGGAGACCTTGTAGAGGTCCAAGAGGATGTTGTCAAGAGCCTCTTGTGCTTGATCTGAACACCTACTTCTCAAAGATTTAATAGCTTCAACGGCTTCTTCGGCCCGATTTTGTTGCTTCATTACAATTGCCATATCTTTGAGAGCACTATCCACTCTATCTCCTGCATTTATAGCTGCCCAAAACAATGGAATTGCCCTTTCTGGATCCTTTTCTACCAACTGAAAGTATAAAAAGAAAACAAATGATCATTTTCTGATAGGTTAAGACTCAGAAAAATTATATGGGTACAGCAAGAAGCTTACTTGAACATTTTTGGCTCGGACATAGGGGCTGTCACCTATGGGGACTTTGTGGGCAACGTGAAATGATTCAGAGCGAGTTCTTGAGACTCCAAGGGGTTTAGCCGGAGAAGATGGAGCCGATTTCGTGGGTCTGAAACCTGGTGGTGCGTTCCACATATCTTGCAACATTTTCTACTATTAGAGTATGTGAAATGTGAGCAGAAAATGGGCAAGAATAATGTGAACAGCAAAGGAGGCAAGGGGGGAGTTGACAAGTGCAAGGAGGAGAATA
The DNA here is from genome assembly GCA_005239525.1 of Nicotiana knightiana. NCBI lineage: Eukaryota > Viridiplantae > Streptophyta > Magnoliopsida > Solanales > Solanaceae > Nicotiana > Nicotiana knightiana. The sequence continues at coordinate 57,012 of ML412657.1, read as the reverse complement.
GAACAAGAATAGAATAAGAGGGGAGAGAGACGGAGAGACAAAGTTACGAGTTGGGTCTAATTTAGGGAGAGTACTTTCGAATTATTCGACCGTTGAGGAGGTTACCGTTTTACTTACTAGCCGTTGTGTTTTCTCATTATTTTTTTACGATTACGAAGATGCGCGATGCGCTTATTCCCGTCTTTGACTTTGTTCCCCCTAACTTTGCGTTTATGTTTATTCGTCCTTCCAAGTATTTCCAGTTTCGTTTTGCCCCCTGGCTTTAATTCTACACTAATTAGTGAAGTAATTTTGTTTCCAAGATGAATGATATTTCACTGTTTGGGAAAGTTTCCGTGTTTGGTAATATGTGAGTACGTAATCAGATTGGGCACTTCCAATATTTTATATATTTATAAAAGTTTAAGTTTTGCTTGAACGTGGATTTTACGTTATATGCGTTAGTAATATGAATAACTTTTACACTATCAGATTACTCAAACATGTAAAATTGCAATAAAATAAAATAGGTAAACCTCCTAAAGATATGAGATTTATGATCACCTGTTAAAAAAAGTAAACATGACCATAGGTGTATACTTCCTTGGGTTAATGCAGCGAGCACATGCATTGTATTGGTCGAAATTCGGATCGAACTTGATAACTTCGTTGGTCATGGTCGAAATCTAAGTCGGCCGCGACTTAACTATGAGGGGCCTCCTTCAAGAGAGGCTGACGTTTGGTCGAACAGAGGGGTAGATAGAAGCGGTAAGATAACTTGCACTTTTCTAGGGTTTCTAATCTAAAGAATATTCCATATATATATATATGAAGAGAAAAGGAGAAGGGAAGAGATCTGGAACCCTCTGGAAAAAAACGTATTTGTAACTTTGACTATTGAGCATATAGAAAACTTGTCTTTTCTACTGATTCTTGAGTTAGAGGATACCTTTATATTTACAAGATCCAAGATTCCTATATTCATCCACCTTTGCCATTATCCATAGTACTGACAAAGGATTGATTGGTCCTGGTCATTCAATATTTGGATGATATATTCTTCATTATTACATTTATTATCATTGCATGCATTTAATCTACATCTCCCATTGAATATTCATTGGCAATCATCATACGTGTCTGACTTGCATTTACTATTGTGATATATAAAATCATTTTGTTCGGCATTAAACTCTCAGATCTAACAGTCATTAAGCTTAACTAGGATTAACCCTTCATCATATTCATCAACTCGTTTAAGAAAGGATTGACACATTTTTGACGAAACATTTTGTCGCTGTCTGTGAGGATTTTCTAGTTAAGAGCTTTAGGTTCTGTCAGATTTAAAAAAAACACACGTACAACAGTTATCTTTTTCCTTTCCTTGTTCGTACAGACTAACAATGGCAGGAAAAGGAGAGGAGAGGCTAAAGGCTATAACGGACGTCACCGCCAACCTCATGAGCACCATCAACGAGGCTGATGATGGAGAAGAAGTAAAGGTGAGACCAAGCGTCACACCGGGGAGAAGTGGTTCACCTCCCCCTCATGGAAGTGTGACCATCGCTCGAGAAAGGGAGGCTTCCACATCCATAACCGAAGAAGCACCACCAGCAGTGAAAAAGCTACTGGAAGCATGGCTGACAAGTACACTAAACAACTTCCTCGACAAGCCAGTTCATGGAGCAACTTTGAATGCCGCACAAACAAATGTTGCAGCCCTTAATGAGCAACCCGCTCCACGTCCAACAGGTAATACTAACACCACTGTTGATGCAGGAAATGACACACTCGCAGCCATACTAAAGAAAATGGAAGAAATAGAGAATGAAAACAAGGCACTCCGAGACCAAATGAAAGAACACCAGGAAAGGGTCGACAAGATACCGCGCCCAAAAACTCCTGCCTTAACGGGACGTCGTCCGGTTCGTCGAACAACCATATAGAGAAGAAGCGGCTACGCACCCCATATCCAAAACCTTCAAAATGCCGCCATACTTGAAAATATATGACGACATGATAGACCCCGAAGACCACATCGTTCACTACTCACTACAGTAAAAGGCAATGACCTCTCAAACGAACAGGTACTGTCAGTATTGCTGAAAAAGTTCAGCGAAACCTTAACAGGGGGAGCCTTAACGTGGTACTCACAGCTACCAGCGCGGTCAATAACAACGTTTAAGGAAATGGCCGACTAGTTCGTAACCGCCCACGCTGGAGCCAAGAAAGCTGACGCCAGGGTGAATGATATATTTTCCGTTAGACAATCGCTTGGCGAGGGACTCAGGGACTTCCTCGCCCGATTTAATAGAGTCAAAATGAGCTTGCCAAACGTATCTGAAGGGATGGCCGTGGCAGCCTTCCAAAGCGTACTGAACAGAAATAGGCTGATGGCGACCAGAAAACTGCTGAGCAGACTCATGAAATACCCCTCCCCCCCC
>ML412657.1:42500-48961 GCA_005239525.1 Nicotiana knightiana | reverse complement strand
TTTTTTTGTAGCAAGATGAATAACGAACTAATTGAGGAACTCGTTGCAATAAGTAAAATATTAATAAAATATACAAATATATGTATCAAATATGAAAGAGAAAAAATAAATGGAATACTTTAAATACGTTAGAAAATTTTAGACGTACTTGAAATATTAGCCCATGTGTTCATACCCGAACCTTGGGTTGATATGCTTAAATAATAAAAGGATCATGTGCGCATTCCGCGTCTCGATGCCTTTAGATTTAAAAGTAATTATGCTATAACCATGTGTATATTCCGTACCTTGGTTTAATATTTAATTTCAAAGAAGTACCTTGTGTGCGTTCCGCATCTTGGTAAACACAACTAATAAAAATATAATAATTAATTAAGCGGTAATAAATAAGCCATGATCAATAAAATACAAGAATAGCTAAAAATTGATTTAAGCCTTACATGAGTCAATAAAGCGACCGTGCGAAAACTGCGGGACTCGAGGGGTGCCTTACATCTTCCCCTCGGTCAACAGAATTCCTTACTCAGTCTTCTGTTTCCGTAGACCATAAATTAAGAGTCAAACCATCCTTTGTTAAGGCATTCAAGATAAAAGGTGGCTTGGAACACCAAAACTAAATTCCAAGTGGCGACTCTAAATAATAAATAATCCCTTTTCAAAAAGTCACTTCGATTGGAAAAACTCTTCTAACTCAACCTCGTAATAGGGTTGTGGGACATAAAAGAGGTGTGACACTTGTCCTTATTGATATGCTAACTTTGTGGTTCTTTTCTTTACTGAGATTTCTTATATGAAACTTTTATCTCCCCACATCATGTTCCCCTTCCTTTATTAATTATTTTCTTTCTATATTTCTTATCCGTTGCATATATGTATACATATTTATTTGAACTGCACAGGTTTATTTGGTAGTCTGGTTCTAGCCTCGTCACTACTTCGCCGAGATTAGGCTAGGCACTTACTCAGTACATGGGGTCGGTTGTACTGATGCTACACCTGCACTTCTTTATGTTGTGCAGATTACGCCGCCGGACCAGGAGGACATCATTAGTGGGAGTGTCTTCCAGCTCATTATAGAGGCTTCGAGGTATACCCGCTGGCGTTCGTGGGCCTTGGCGTCTCTTCCATCCCTTTGTCTTCGATTCTGTCTTATTTTTCCTTTAGTTTCAGAGGCAGACATGTATTTCTTTTCAGACTTGTATTTAGCACTCTTAGACAGTTCGTGAGTTAGTGACACCAGGTTTTGGGAAATTTTGCGTCGATGTATTGTAATTGTCTTTACTTAGCTTAAAACCGTATTTATTTCCGCTATTTAATTTGTGAATTGATTTAGTTTATTCTGTTAGGATGAGGTTATGATACTAATTTAACTACACACGTTGGCTTGTCTAGCGGGTTCAACGTTAGACGCCATCACGGCCCGACGGTGGGATTTCAGGGCGTGACAAGTATATTTCAATACTCAACCCAATATGATATTATCTCTTTCTGATGTTAATATACTTGCTGCATTGACATTAAATGTGAAGACGCGTGGTTATAATTATGCAGCTGGTTCTGAACTTATATGTTTATCTTACAGAATTTATTTCAAATTGTTGTCCACATTAAATCCGAGATTATATGATACATTGGATCAGACTATACTAGTGGGAAACCAATTTTACCAAGTCTAAGGTCACCACAAGGAGACCTATTAAGTGGGAAGAAATTAATTTCCCAACTACTTGGACTTTAAATTCGGTTATACCCCAAGTCAGATCACTGATGCTGTGTCAAATAGTGAATTTTCGCATATCACTCAGAATCCAGATGGTAGGATTTGTATTCAATTTGATGATAAGTCTACTATTTTTAACAGACATTCTTTTTCCAATCATAGACTGTTACCTGCTATTCAACATATTTCTCCTGTTGAACCAGTCTATGGACCAGCTCGAAATTGTGTAGCTTCTTTACACACTATTTCTACTAGAATTAGTGATAAGCCTATTGAAAGGGTTAAAATTAACCCTCAAACAAATATTGTTCAGGATAATGATAATATTTCTGATAAGGATATTCCTTCTGCATCCGGAATGAATTTCAACCCCAATGATATTTAATGATTCAACACCAAATCGATTTTAGTCCAGGGTCACTGGCAAGAAAGTATATTCAAAAGGATTTCTTTAGTGATAAAATGGAACCGATTTAAAAATTGGTTTTTTGAAACTTATAGTACAGAGGATTTAAATAATATTTCCCAAGAGTTTTATGAAACTTGTGCTTTGCATAATCAAATCATGTATTTTGTTCCTTGGTTTATAACCACTTATTTACCTCTTTACATAAAGGTTTTAGAAAGATCTTATAAAGATGGAAGTGGTAATATTATTAAAGTTATATACCCTCTTCAAGCACCTTTTATTTTACCTAATAATACAGGTATCACATTTTCGGCATTTCAAAAATTTATTGATGAAAATGTTGTTGCAGTTAGCATCGCAAAAATTAATAATTTAATTTCTCAAAATAATTATTTAAGTTTGTATGTTAAAGTTTTGGGTGAACATATCAGTTCTCTTGATAAAAAACTTGATGAGTCAACAGTTTTGATAAAAGAAATGAGTACTAACAAGAAGATAACTGATATTGCCTCCACTTCAGGAAGCAAATCAGAAGCTTAAATTGTTCTTACTCATATTCAAAGACCTCCTGAGATTCAAGATTTTAAATTTAAATCATTTAATGATTTGGAAGAATTTCTTGATAAAAAGCTTTCTGGTTTAAATATTAAACCTATTGATTTATCAAAAGATTTCGCAGATAAAATTGAGACGATTTCTGATTATAAAAATGAAACTTGGTCAGAGTTTTAATAAACTCAAAGGTTTTAATTAAACCAAATAGTAAGTATGCTGACAAACCTAGAATGCAAACTTATTATTATTCTCATCCTACTCCTCAAGATGTCTTAATAGAGGAACGTGATTGGAATCAGACTAATACGTCTTACAGTGGTTCCGAAATTTATGAATGGAATCTTGATGGTTTGACTGATAGACAATTGACTGTTCTTGTGCATAGAATGCTTATGTATATAACTATCTGTAAAAGTGTAAAAAATAAAGATATAACTATTTGCAAAATGATTATTGCAGGTTTTACTGACCAACATCGTGGCTGGTGGGATAATTATTTTCTGTTGAAGAAAAGGCTTCGGTTATTAATGCAATAGCCACTGACGAAGGAATTGATAACTTAGGCATGACTCTAGTAAAAAATAGAGAAGATGTTGTTTATACCCTTGTTCTTACCATTCTAGAACACTTCAATGGTAGATTTACCAATCAGAATGAGACAGTTCGTACTCTTTTGAACAGTCTTAGATGTAGAACTCTTAGTGAATTTAGATGGTATAAAGATACATTTATGAGTAGGGTTATGGAATTACCCGAAAATAAATATGAACATTGGAAAAGTAAGTTTATAGATGGCCTTCCCTCTTTATTTGCTGAAAGAGTAAGAAAAGCTCTAAGGGGTAACTACGGTGAAATCCCGTATAAAGATTATACTTATGGAAAACTGATAGGAGTTTGCACACAAGAAGCATTAAACCTGTGTAATGAGTTAAAATTGTCTAGACAGCTTAAGATAGATAGGCTTAAGGAGAAAAATCAATTAGGAGATTTTTGCACCCAGTTCGGTTTACCCGAGACTTCTACTCGTAGCAAGAAAAAGAAAAATAGGTATCATATATCCTAACCCTGATAGCCCTTATAAAAAGAAGAGATCGAGATACAGATCCAAAGAAGAGCGTGAAGCTAGGAAAACCTATCGTAAGTCTACTAGATTCGCGAAAAATAGGTCTAAGCGAGATCTTGCTGATACTAAGTGCTACAAATGCGGAAAATTTGGCCACATAGCTCCAAATTGCAAGCTTCAAAAATTGAAAACTTTAGAACTAGATGATGAGATACGTGATAAGGTATATAGTTTGTTATACACTTCTGGATTAGAATCTGATTATAATTCCGAATCAGAATCTGAAGCTGAAGTCGATTTATTTGAATTATCAGATAATGATAAAAATCGTGATAATGTTTGTACAACTTGCAAAGGTGATACCTGAACTTGTGATGATGATGAATTTTACAAATTACAATCTCAATTTCAAGATTTGAACATGAAAACTATTACATCTGATAATGTAATAGAGCTTTTAAAGGAAGTTACTGATGATAAACTTCGTGAAAAAATTATAAATTTGGCTGGAAATTCAAGTTCTAGTTCTTTAAAATCTTTTGAAAAACAAAAGAACAAATTTGAATATTCTGCGCCCTATTCTTTGTCCGAAATTAATAACCTGTCTTAATAATAAAGGTACTCCAACTAGAGATACTTCTTTTGACGATCTAAAAGTCGAAATTGAAAATTTGAAAAGAGAAATTAAGTCTCTTAAACAAAATCAAATGATTTGTGATCACAGAATTACTCAGATAGAGAAAAATAATTATCTAGCTGAGTTATCTAATGACAAAGGTAAAGGTATTCCTGAAAATGATGATAGTGAAAAACCTGTTGATTTCAAACCAAAACATAATATGTTTTTAGGAATGATGCAAATTGTCACTGCTCATAAATGGTATATTAAATGTACTATTTTAATCGATAATAGTTTTTCCATATCTGATGTTGTTATGATTGATAGTAGAGCTGATGTGAGCTGCATTCAAGAAGGGTTAGTACCTACTAAATATTTTTAAAAAACCACTCATATGGTGAAATCTGCTTCTGGTCATGCTTTAGATATAAAGTATAAATTACCTAATACTCATATTTGTCAAAACAAAGTATGCATCCCTCACTTCTTTTTTCTGGTAAAAAATCAGTTTTACCCTCCAATTATACTTGGAACACCTTTTATTAATGCTATCTATCCTTTTACTAGCATAAATTCAAAAGGTTTTACAACTACTTACAAAGATAAAAAAATAAGTTATTGTTTTGTTACAAATCCCGTAACCAGAGATATTAATGCCTTTATATGAAGCAAAGACATATTGATTCTTTGCAACTAGAGTTATTTAGTATGAATATATTCGATACGTTAAAAACTGCTAGAATAAAAGAAAATATCAAATTGATTTCTGAGCAAATTGCTATTGATATTTGTGTCGATCATCCTAGTGTCTTTTGGAATCAGAAAAGGCACATTGTCACTCTTCCATATGAAGATAATTTTTCTGAGGATGATATTCCTACTAAATCTCGACTTTGTCAGATGAACGCCGAATTGGTAGAATTCTGCAAAAAAAAAAATTGATAATTTGTTACAAAAGGGTTTGATAAAACCTTCAAAATCTCCTTGGTCTTGTACTGCTTTTTATGTTAATAATGCTGCAGAAAAAGAACGCGGCGTTTCTAGATTAGTTATAAACTATAAACCCTTAAATAAACATTTAAAATGGATTAGGTATCCTATCCCCAACAAAAAAGATTTATTTTCAAGATTATATGATGCCAATATATTTTCAAAGTTTGATTTAAAATCTGGTTATTGGCAGATTCAAATATTTAAAGAGCATACTTATAGAACTGCTTTTAATGTTTCATTCGGCCAATATGAATGGAATGTTATGCCTTTTGGTTTGAAAAACGCCTCTTATGAATTTCAGAAAATAATGAATGATACTTTTAATCCATACTTAGATTTTATCATCATTTATATTGATGACATATTAGTATTTTCTAAAACATTGAAAATGCATATTAAGCATCTTGATATTTTTAAGAAGATTGTTATACAAATATTTGACAAAGTATATGTTTGACAAAGATTTTAAACATGATGCTTCGAAATTAATTTTTGCAAGATGGCAGGCTCAGTTAGCCTCTTTTGATTTTGAAATCCAGTATAAAAAGGGAATTGATAATTCTCTTCCTGATTTCTTATCTCGTGAATACTTAAGTTCATCATGAATTTCTATACAGCCTTTCTAGATGAAGAAACATTAATCACTATTTTAAAGGTGGTTAAGTTATATAGAGACCTACAGGGTCTTATAATTGAAAAAATCACTGACGATATTGTCGAAAAAGAATTTTCTATTCATGATTATTCTTATTATTATGATGAAATTAAAAGTGATATGCAAGACTACTATTTATCCGAATAAAATGAATTGTTATTTTTGCAGCATGGACCCCTCGTGGTCCAAAGGAAGAAGTAAAGGGAAAGGGGGAAGATCATCCCCAGGAAACTCATACTCTCATCTCTCAAAGGAGAATCTTCGTGTACCCTTATATTCATCTGGAAGATATTCCAGAAGATAGCCCGTTATACGGACATCTGCAGGCATATTTAGCTGCCCAAAAGCAAAGTGATACATTTGTTTCAGTTGCTAAAGAAGAGGACACTAATGATATCAAGTCCTATGAAAAATTGCCAAAAAAAGAAATAATATTTCTTTTAGAAA
>ML412657.1:0-37500 GCA_005239525.1 Nicotiana knightiana | reverse complement strand
AATATTGTCTAGTAGTAACAAATTAAAATGATGTACTACAAAAATTGACCATAAAGAACTATGCACGGAAATATGAGCTTTAATACCTTTGCATAAAGTTCCACATAAGGGCAGAATATTGGATCTGTAACCAGAGCTTTATCAGTGGGAAGTTTCAAGAGACCTTCTGAATCCTCCTTGAGTAGCTCCCTAAGAGATCATTATCATTTGGGCAAGCAGTCATGGAAATTTTCTTTTAACAATGATGAAATATAAAAGAGGTTCCTGCATATAATAATCTTACACAAAGTATGAGTTGTCAAATTTCAAAGGCTCTTTAGTCCAAGGTCCCTCAAAGCCAGATCTCTCTGGATGTGCTCTTCCCTGCAACAGGAAACACAAAAGAGGAACTTTAAGACAAACGCACTCATGCGTAAGAAATATCAGTATCTAGATTCAGATCCATGTGATATAATACCAGTGTGTGGCCTCCAGATAATGCCACTATATCTTTGTCAGTGAGTCCCATTCTGTAAAAGACATCCCTCAAGTGTGGTGGGCCTGAAAGGGCATTAGAATGTTGAACAAAGTAAGAGATACGCAACATGCTGAAAATATGTTTCAAAGCCAGAGCACTCAGTAGTCCAGCACTCTCAGAAAAACATGCCAGTTCTTATACTCCAAGGTAGCTTGGAGCAGTTTTGGCAATATTTATAATTTTTTTCCAATAGAATAATCACCAAGTCCAGTTCAATGTCATTGTTCACAATATTCAAGAGCTCCCACCTATTGGAATAAGTTATTTTCCTTTACAAAATGTTCTTGAGAATAATGTGAATAAAACCAGGAAACATGTTAGGAGATAAAGCGATTAGAATTAGCCAAAAAAAACTAACTTATGTCATCCACAAGATTATTGACATGTGACCTTCACATAGAGATATGCAAAACCAAGGAAGAGTTTTGTAAGTAATCAAGTTACTTAGGAGCAATATACTGAAAGAACAATAATTAGTCATCATATATGGCATAAAGAGGATAAGTAATGTAAATAGGATAGGTAAAGCTTCACTTAATTTTATGAACTGAATCAAGTTCTAACTAAATTTTCACAGTGCACCTCAGGTGCTATAATTTATAAATTCGGTCTGTATTGTTTCTGTAGTTCTAAGGCTAATCTTAAACAAGTAGTACAGGCCATTTTAAATTATTCTTATCCTGTGTTCTCATGGATTCTTTCTCTACTAGAGAATGAGTATGTCTTCCCCTTGTCGTGGTGATATTCAGCAGAGTAAGCAACCTGTTCTATCAAATGAGAAGAATCCCAGACTGTAAACTTCAGAGTTCAGATAGATAAAATTTCTGCGTTTCTTTACCTTTTATCTGTTACTACCTTAATTTCAAATGATAGATCAGCTAAGCCAACATTTTTAGATGACTAACCTTGTTTGGCATCAGGAAGGCGTCCTTCTTCAGGTGAACTTGATGAATCCTGATAGAAAGGTGGAAGTTGCTAAAGATAAGTCCATCAAATGTACCTCAAGTTTAAAATAGAAAAAGGAGGCATATTTTCATCTTTGCTGTGTACCTTTCTACCAGGGACAAAATCAACGGTAGGACCCCCAGTTACTTCAACAGCAACAACTCCAGCAAGCTGCAGTCTCATCAAATAAAAAGGCAATTAAGCACAATAATCTCAAATCCCATACATAAAGAGCAGAATATATTTGTTTCCCAATTGATACTATGCATTTGTCATCAGTGAATTGCTACTAATACAACTAAAAGTTAAGCAGAACCTTACGAAAATGGAAAACAAATCTTCAACACAAGTATCCTCACCTGGTAGAGGTCAGCATACGTAATCTTAGGACGCCTGGCCTTAATTTCCTCTGTGCTCCATACAAAAGAAAAGGCATCAGAAGATAGGATTATTTAATATCTCTGGCTTCAAACTTGATTAAACAGGCAAAAAAAGCACTTAATATAAAAACAAAATATTAGCATTGGAGGATGCTTATTCAGAAGACAATGAGCAGTCTATCAAAAATTTAGAGCAACATTAGGTATTGTGTCCTTTTTTCTTGAAAGGAGTAAAATAGAATATACAATGTTTTCAAGCATCTTAAAAAAAGCATGTGCTAGAAAAGCAGTTTTTTTGCTAGTGTAAATTAAACAGATTCAAACTTCTCCAGAATGCTTTCAACTCAAAGGTAAATTAAAGTGCATGCACTGAGAGAGATTCTCTTCTCATATTAAGAAAAACGACACACAAGAAACTGGTCAATATAAGGAAGAACTCTATATACAGAACAAATTACTGAACCAGGAGTAATAAACTAGCTAATCCATTACAGAATTTCAAAAGAGTAGAAGTCAAATAATCAACTTTTCTTCGTCGAATGAAAACTCACACACAGTAACCATAAGCAATACACTGTAAAACATTATTAGCTCGTAACATACAAAATCAATCTTAAGCATTCATGTACTTAAACCATTAATATTATTAACCATCACATTCACAATCATTATCACTGAACACAACTTGATCATTTCCAGATCATCAGTACATCTCTTGAGGTAATAACTATCTTAATTATGCGAAAAGTATTCCAGAAAACTAAAAGACTAAAAAGCTCACCACAAAGATCAATTGCGATTTTGAGACCGCTGTTAGCGGCATGTTTGTACTCTATCTCATTCCTGATTGATCCATCAGGTCCTCCAGTGTTTGTTGCAGCATCATACGTTCCTGCATCATGCCACCTGCAAAATAAAATATATCCCGAAAATATAATGTCAAATAAAAATCAATTTTGATTTCCACAATATTTGAAACTTTTTACGTACGCTAAACGAAGCATAATAGGAGCACAGTTTTTGCTGGAGATAAGTGCTCGAAGATCTCTGCGTGCCTTCTCTATTTCCTTCAGATACTCTGCATCCACTATTGGTGCTACCGCCATTGATAACACACGACGTTGCAGTACACTGATATCGTAAACTTTGACGAACGAAAGTATGACACAAAAGGAATATATATAGAAGAAAAGAGAAGAGAGAACTTTTTTGTGAGAATGAATTACAGAAGCAATGAATATGGAACTACACAAGAAACGAATTGGATTTTTGCTTCTTCAAGTGGCACCGGTCATGAATAATATGGAGGGAAAATACCAAAAAGGATTATCAATAAGCGCGTTACGGGCACTCGACAATCTTACGAAAATGGTTGGCGCGGTGAATAAACGTCGGGATTGAAAAGCGTGGGTTATTGTTTGAGAATGTTTTGGTATGCGTGCTATGGCGTGGGCGTTTCTTATCTTTTTACTATTGGCTACCCGATGAGCCTCGTGGGCTGGCCGATTCAACCAACCTTCATTTTCCGCGTTTGCTTATTTTGATGGTCGCTAAACGAGGGATATAAATTTAAAAATAGCCAGATTTACAAATAATCATTTAAAAATAGTTACAGTTTTAAAAGTAATTGAAATTTAGTCACTTTTTATTTAAAGATAAATTTGAACGAAAACACTGTTCGAAATTTGGAAAATACTCCAGCATAATATACTGGAATTTCAGTATAATATACTGGAACTCCAGTATATTTTACTGGAGTTCCAGCATAAGTATACTGGAACACCAACATAATATACTGAAAGTTCATACACAGGTATTCGAATCTCCAATATATTATGTTGGAACTTTTCGCGTGTTGGAGTTCCAGAATAATATGCTAGAAGTTCATACACAGGTGCACCGAAATCCAGTATATTATGTTGGAGCGGTCTCTGTTGCAGTAAAATAGTGGTTATTTTTCAATGGCTTGACAAATGCTGGCTATTTTTCAATGGCCAGTCCGAAAACTGTCTAGACGGTGCTATTTTTACGATATATAACCATTGCAATTTGCATGGTTTACGAGCTTTTAGAACTCCGACTCTCGACGACCCAAGGAAAAAGCCTGTATGAGTAGAGTGCTTTCACAAGGCCACATACGACTACAACACAATAACACAAAGTACTTGGTGAGAGACGGACCCAGGATTCATTGATCGTGGGGCATTATGACATTCAATATAAATTTATTACTGCTCATAAAAATTGATACAGGCGTATATGCTAATATTAGACTATTTTTTGCAGACATTTGCAAGCATATATGCAGTTTTGTGGAAGTTACCGGGTGCCGGTGACCCCTCTTGTTAAAGTGTGTGTCCGCCTCAGTACTTAGTATACTCTCATAGTGTGAGGTTTGGGAAGAATAATGTATATGTAAACCTTATTCTTACCTCGAGGAGATAGAAAAGCTATTTCTGATAGACCTTCGGCTAAAGAAAGCTTCTCTTAGCATGTTTGAAAAATAAAATAGTATGAATAATACATGTTAAAAATAATAATAAAGACAAACACAGTGACAATAGCAACACAATAAAGCAGTACGAAAAACGAAGCAAGAGAGACAACAAGTAGTTTAGAAATCGAAAAAAAGATAGTATAGGAATAATAATAAAAATGATAATGATAATACTAATAATATATAATAAAAGGAGAGGAAAAATACACTATTAAGCCAAGTGGAATTATAATAAAAAGCCACTTGGAAATTGTAACGACCCGAGCGGTCATTTTGAACTCTAGCATGTCGTTCGGCGGTTTGAGAACTTGAGTAGTGTAACGACCCGATCGGTCATTTTGAGTTCTAGCGTGTTGTTCGGCGGTGAGGCCTTGGGTAGATTCACTTCATGTATTATGACTTGTACGTGTGGTCAGAATTGAACTTCAGAAATTTCGGAGTGGTTTCAGAAGGAAAATTCTCAATTAGGATGCTTTAAGTTGGAAAAGTTGACCAACATTTGACTTTTGAGTAAACGACCTCGGAATCAGGATTTGAAGGATCCAATAGGTTCGTATGATAATTTCAGACTTGGGCGTATGTTCGGGTGGTCTGGGAGCATTTTAGCGCTTATTATGGAAAGTTGGCATTTTGAAAGTTTAAGAATTTCTAAAGTTTGATTTGTAGTGAATTTTGGTGTAATCGATTCCCGTTTGGGGTTTCGAGCCTTGGAATAGGTTCGTATCGTGATTTGTGACTTGTACGTGAAGTTTGGCGTTATTCCAAAATGTTTTGATATAATTCGGACGCGTTCGTCGAAGTTTGAATGTTTAATGAAAGATTTTGATCGTCGATTCATGATTTTGATATTATTTGTGGTGTTTAGAGCCTTTGGATAAGTTAGTATAAGATATTGGGACTTGTTGGTGTGATTGGACAGGGTCCCGGAGGCCTCGGGTGTGATTCGAGGTGGTTTCAGACCAAGTTTGGATGTTTTGATGTTGCTGGTGTGCTGATGTGCTGGTGTTCTTCGCGATCGCGAAGGTAGACCCGCGATCGCGAATGAGACTGATGAAGGGCCCCTGATTTTCTCTTCGCGAATGCGAGGAGGCTCACACGAATGCAGAGAAGGACCCGGTCCTACTTCGCAAACATGTGGACTTAATCGCTAAAGCGATTGAGGTTGGGAGGGAGATGACTGTGAGACAGAAGGCCTTCGCGAATGCGAGGGGTGGAGTGAGAACGCGAAGGGCAGGTTTAGTTGGGCATCATGAACGCGATCAGGCGGTCGCGAACGCGTAGAGTATCTGGGCAGCTGGGAGGAGTTGGCCTTCACAATCGCGAAGCTTTTTTCGCGATCACGAAAAAGAGCGGGCCTGGGCAGATTTGATTTATTATGATATTTGGCTCATTTTCTCTCATTTTTCACTTGGTTGGGCAATTTTTGGAGCTCTTGAAGAGGAGATTTCATCATCTATCATGAGGTAGTTACTGCCACTTATTGTTATGCACTACTAGTAGTAGTTGCTACGTACTGATCCCGTCCAAATGCACACCTATAAACAAGGTAAGAAACGGTCGTTTACAATCATTGTAACCTAATGAAGAGTCGGGGTCGAATCCATAAGGAGTCAATATGGGAGTTAGGGGTATATATTCTGATGCGCGTGATTGAATTATCTTAGTTTGCACTTCCACAAGAAGGTTTTGTTTCTATTTCTAATTTTACACTAAAGTGTTCAGAATAAAGAAAGAAGACTGGGATAATTGTTTTTGATGTTTTTCAAATTGATAAAAAGCCTAGGGCTATGACCATTACCTAGATGTTTGCCTAATGGGTTAAAGACATTAATGCTTGTTTTGTTGATCGGGGTATATTATAGCTATCAACTCTCAATTACCCACTCAATACCTCTGTGTCAGAGAATGGTTTTGCCCAATTTGGATTTCTCAAGACCAAATGGGTATCACACAAAATAGTTGATAAAAGCTCAAGTCGAGTTATTACTATCTCTAGGTTGAACCCTTTAATTGGGTTAATCAATCTCTCGATTGACCCAATTCCTTGTTAGCCAAGTTTTCCTAGACTAAGTCTCTCTTTATCAAATAGAGACTAAGTCAAATAGGCATGAACTAATGTTTGCAACCATTAATTCCACAAATTAAAGCATGAACTAGGCTAAATAATAAACACACAATTATAAACAAACACTAAATTAGATACCCATAAGGTTTACACACTAGGGTTGGTTCACAACCCTAGTAAGAATCTAGTTACTCATGCTTAGGTTGGAAGAAAAATAAGAAGAAATACTAATTAAACTCATTATGTAAGCTTAAAATGATAAAATCTATTGTAAAATACACCAAAAAAAAGAAAACTTCCAAAAGAAACAAAGAAAAATGGCTACAGTAGTTGTTGATGTCAAAACTTGGCCTAATTTCGTGAAACTCTTCTATTTATAAAAGTCTGAAAAGATCAGACAAAAATTCCCCTCGGGAGTCCAACTTCCAACATTCCTATAATTTTTAACATTTCATTAGTTTCGGGAACACAATTCAATGCTTTTAGACTGAAACAAAACTAAAAGGCGCTAATAAGTAGTAAAAATACCTACTTATCAACTCCCCTAAACTTAAGTCATTGCTGGTCCTCAAGCAAACAATTTAGTTCCCACCACTACAAGTTAAGGGTCATTTCATCACGTCAAAGGTGAGCCATTCACACATCAGTTGGGATATCAACAAGGCGACAAGTTAAACATTCATGCACATATAGTTCTAATGTGACACTTGAGCATCAAGAGTTGACTTTACTCATCAAGGAAGCTCTCTCTCTCTCATTTAGGTCATTTGATGGTAGGCTATAACCTCGGGTTTTGGTCGCTTGTTACACTCGAATTTACTACACTTTAATAGAGTTTGAGCTTTAATCGATAGTGTTTTGCACTAATTGTGTATTTGATGCCTTGTAGGAGGATTCCGAGCTATGAAAATATTATGGAGCTAATTCGAGTGATTTGAAACTTTGAAGTCTGAGTAAAAGCCCAAGGTATTAATCTGGGATCACATTCGGGGGTCGAGAACCACGTCTGGACTTCAAACAATCAAGCAAAAAGGCAGACTCCGAGAAAAGTCCACAGTCGCGGCGCGTGTGGTGGTGCATGGAGCGCCGCGACTGCCCAAATTCTGCTGCCTATCAAATTTCAAGCTCTCTAGAAATCCCCACTAGCGCCCGTCTGGTGCGTCTCCCCATGCGGCACACCTGTGCATTTTTTTACAGAGTAATAATCTAATTTTGCTAGGAAAAGGTGGTTTCGTTTGGGTCCGACTTTACTTAGTATAAATACATGTAAATACGATATTTTTTGGACTTTTGACATATCTTAGACCTAAGGAAGCCAAGGAGGAGGTGATGAAACAAAAGCTCAAGGATTTCATCATTTAATCCTAACTCAATGCAAGAGTTTGGATCGTTTTATGTTTTCCTTTAACTTAAACATTGTTATGATGAATTACTCCATATACATGGAGTAGTTCTCTTTAGGGTTTGATGGATTTTGTGTCTTGATACTTGATTGTGGATAACTAACTCTAGTTTATGTATTGAATTGTTTTAGATGTTTTAACTGTTTCATCTATATTCACTTGTTCATGTAATTGAGAGAGGCATAGCTTGTGATATTGTTGCATTATACTTTGTTGGTCGAAGTCATTAATTCTTCTTATTAATCGGAAGAGGTTAGTTGAATTATTGATTAAACTTAGTTAGGAGGATAATCGAGAGAGGTTCTCCTAAATACCGGTCCACTACGAATTCTTGCATATCTTCACATGCTTAAAATTGGTTCATCTTGTGAGGTTGAGACTTAATCGAGAGAGGAGTTTCTACTAAACAATTAAATGAATAACCAAGTGAATTCAAGAGACTCAGTTGAACATTAGAAGTGAATTATCTAGAGTTAAATCCCAACATTTATCTTGCACCTATCCTATCAACCCTATCTTCTCCCAATTGATAACTTCCTTTGATTAAGACTTGCATTTATTTTCACTAGTCAATAGTTTAGACTCTTAGTTAATTTTAGTTTCAATCACATAAACCTCAATTATTGATCATCTTGGATAGCAATCTAGCTACAAACTACGATCATATTGTTTAAATCCAATCCTTGAGGATACGATATTATACTATATTCGACTAGCGAGCATAATTTTGTGTTGTGTTTTTAGCTCGTCAAATTTTGGTGCCGTTGTCGGGGATTGGAGACCATTAATGTTTGATAGTTTTATTTAAAGCAAATCCACTAGGTGGATGCCTAGGGCTAGTTTTATTAATAATAAAAAGCAAAAAGGAACCACATATGAATAGTACAAATAAGGGGGACAATAGAACCAGTAGTGTTGCCTATATGCCTTGGCTATATAATTACTCCTCTGTGCCTCACATTGCCCTATATGGTAGCCTCATGTAGAGGATCATAGTGTAGCTTCCGGTAAAGTCTCACGAGGGCATATAATCTCATAGCCGTTTGAGTATTTTCACAAAGGCATAGGCCATGAGCAAACAACTACTTGGATAAACCTTACCTTACTAATCCTAATGAGGCATAAAATAGCATCACCTACTAACATACATGTAAAAAAAAAGAACTAGAAAGTACTAAGTATTCTATGATCATCATAGAGTTTATAACATACTCTGTGATGATATTACATAAGACTATACTAATGTGATGATAAAATATAAATATGCAGAAGTAACATTGTTGCTCTTTCTTCTCTAACCTTGTGAATTCTTCAATTTGTAGAATCTTGTCTTCTTCATCATCCCTTTTCAAAATGTCTTCAAATTTCATGCTTTCTTTTTTGAACGATTGGACTTTGTTGACGTAGTTGGAAAAACCTATTTTTGTTTGGAAACTCTCATTGGAAGTCGCCTTATGTTCGCATCTTCACTCACCTTGACGTCCCAACTTTTTTCTCTTGTATGTGTATTCTTCCTTTTTCCGCTATACATAGGTGATAAGTCACCTTTTCTTGCTTCTTCTGCCCGACATTTATTCAAAAGTTCATCTTCCTCTCCCTCTTCATATATATCTCTGCCCAGTTTCACCGGATTTGGCATGTCCTGCTCAATACATTGTGCGATCAAGGCATCTCCATCTTGTATACTAGCACAAGAAGTCGGAGTAAAACCACTCCCATAATCAAGACAAATTATACTATAATCTTGTGCTACAATCATCAAGATATTTTGTCCAATAATATCTTTGATTGTGAACAAAATTTATTAATTATGAGAACCAACAATTTAATCTTCTGTGCATGAGCTAAGACTCCATACACTAAATTGTCTACTACATAACTAAAAGGACACACATGTAACAAATGATCTATTTAAAATAGTACTTTATTGAATTGAATAAATTAAATATATAATTTTTCCATAAAGAATAAAACAAAATACTATGTCTAAACCGCATGGTTAATAGTATATCCCAACAATCTCTCACTTAGACTCATAACCATGCGTCTACTACTCTAACACCCATTCCTTCTACATGCTTGTCAAAATTCTTCTGTGTCAAGCTCTTCCTAAACAGGTCTGCCAAATTGTCCTCTGACGCAATCTTGAACAGTGCATCACCTCTTTGAGTTATGTCCCAAATTAAGTGATATTTACGCTCAATATGTTTACTCCTTTTATGGCTTCTTGGTTCCTTCGAGTTTGAAACTGCACCACTATTGTCACAATAAAGTACAATCGGTGCTTGAACCGAAGGAACTACATTAAGCTCTTTTAGAAAGTTCCTGAGCCAAACAACTTCTTTAGCTGCCTCAGATGCAGCCACATATTCGGCTTCCATGGTGGAATCAACAATACATGATTGCTTGATACTTCTCCAACTTATGGCTCCACCTCCTAAGGTAAAAACATATCCTGAGGTAGATTTTCTAGAGTCTCTATCTGACTGGAAATATGAATCAGTATAGCCAATGGGTGCAAGATCACCTGAGTGATACACCAACATATAATCCCTAGACCTTTTCAAGTACTTGATTATATTCTTAACAGCAGTCCAGTATTCTCGTCCAGGGTTAGAGTGAAATCTACTAATCATGCCAATTGCAAAGAAGATATCAAGTCTAGTACATAGCATAGCATACAAGAGACTCCCTACAGCAGAAGCATAAATGACCGCCTTCATTTTTTCTATCTCATCAGTCATTTTTGGGGACTAAAATTTCGACAGAGAGATTCCATGTCTAAAAGGGAGAAAACCTTTCTTGGAATCTTGCATGCTAAATCTGGTGAGACTAGTATCAATATAAAGTGCTTGGGACAAGCCTAATATCCCCTGCTTGCGATCTCGCATAAGCTTGATCCCAAGGATATGTGCTGCATGTCCCAAGTCCTTTATATCGAAACGTGAGGACAACCATTCCTTTACTGAATTCAACATGCTCACACTATTTCCTATGAGAAAAATATCATCTACATACAAAACCCAAAATGTAACTTTATCTCCATCCCACTTATTATAGACACAAGACTCATTTTCACATTGATTAAAGGTTTTAATCAATGCGCCAAAACAAGTGTTCCATGCTCTAGAAGCTTGTTTCAATCCATAAATGGATTTCTTTAATTTACACAATATTTGCTCATTGCCACTTTTAATGAAACCAACTGGTTGTGCCATATAGATGCACTTATCAAGTCTTCCATCTAGAAAAGTCGTCTTGACATCCATTTGCCAAATCTCATAATCGTAATGAGCAGCAATGGATAAGAGAATCCTAATGGATTTAAGCATGGCTACTGGCAAAAAGGTTTCCTCATAATCGATCCCTTATTTTTGAGTAAACCCTTTTGCATCAAGCCTAGCTTTAAAAGTTTGCACTTTTCCATCCATTCCTCTCTTTTTCTTATAGATCCATCTACAACCAATGGGTTTGACTCCAGTAGGTGGTTCTACAAGATCTCAGACTTGATTGGAGTACATGGACTCCATTTCAGATTTCATAGCATCAACCCATTTATAAGCATCTGTATCATGTAGTGCTTCGTCGTAATTAATAGGTTCTGTATTAGGCTCTTCAAGGATTCTATCATAAGATTCTCCCAAGAGCGCAAACCGGAGAGGTTTTCTAATAATTCTCCCACTACGTCTAGTCACTGCAGGTGGAGGCTGATTTTTTTGTTAAATCACAACATCATTTTCTGGAACTGAAGCCTCAATGTTATCCTCCACACCTTGCGGTGCTGGGATATCATTAACTTCTTCCTGGAGTGCAGGCTGCAGAACATTTTCAGGTTGTTCAACAATCTGAGGTTGCTCAACATTACTCCCACTACTTTGGGGTAGTGAGATGTCAGGCAATTGCTCTTGTGCAATCTGCTGCCTATTGACATTTCTCCCACTACGATAGTGCAGTGGTATGTCAATACTGGCTTCCGGGATACGTTCTAGAGATGAGTCTTTAGTTACTCCATTATTTAATTCCTGTAAAACTAGTTTACTTCTAGGAATATGGTTCATTGAATAGTACTCTTCTAAAAATCTGGCATTTGTCATAACAATTACCTTCTTTTCTTTGGGAAAATAAAACAAACCGCCTTTAGTTCCTTTTGGATATCCAATAAAAATGCATACTTCTGTCCTTGATTCCAATTTATCCGCTTTCCCTTTCAGCACATGTGCTGGACAACCCCAAACCCGAATGTGCCGTAAACTTGGCTTGCGCCCAGTCCACAATTCTACTGGAGTTGAAGGTACTGACTTTGAAGGAACCAAATTTAGAATGTAATTTGTTGTTTCTAAAGCATATCCCCAAAAGGAAGAAGGCAAATCGGAATAACTTAACATTGATCTAACCATTTCCATAAGTGTCCTATTTCTTCTTTCTGCCACACCATTTTGTTGTGGTGTTCCTGGGGCAGATAATTGAGATGTAATTCCACTATCTGATAAGTATTTTATGAATTCCACAGAAAGGTATTCACGACCACGATCAGATCACAATGTTTTGATATATTTATCATGTCGTTTCTCCGTTTCCGTCTTAAATTCTTTGAATTTCTCAAAGCATTCAAACTTACGCCGCAACAGATAAATGTATCCGTATTTTGAGTAATCATCTGTGAAAGTCACAAAATACTCAAAACCACCTCTTGCTTGTATATTCA
Organism: Nicotiana knightiana; assembly: GCA_005239525.1. Taxonomy (NCBI): domain Eukaryota; kingdom Viridiplantae; phylum Streptophyta; class Magnoliopsida; order Solanales; family Solanaceae; genus Nicotiana; species Nicotiana knightiana. The sequence goes on along the minus strand of ML412657.1, from coordinate 24,988 downwards.
TAGGGCCACACAAACCAGAGTGAATTAGTTCTAGCTTATCGCTGGCTCTATTTCCTTTTGAGGGAAAATGTCTCTTGGTAATTTAACCGTCTAAACAAGATTCGCATGTTGGTAGTGAATCCACTTTCAATGAACTCAATGGTCCATCATAGACCAATCTCAAAATCCTATTAGATTTATATGACCTAGATGTAAGTGCCACAAATAAGTTTGACTCAATTCAGAAATACGTTTTCTTTTATGTGGCAGATTAATGTTATTCAATTCTTTTGTCTGTTGTAGCACACGAGGAGATATATAAAGAATAAAAAGGTCATTTACTCTAGCAGCAGTGTAGATAAAACGTTTATTAAACTTAATAAAAACAGAGTTATTAGCAAAATAAACATTATAACCAGCATCCATTATTTTCAAAATCGAAATTAAATTCCTTCTAATGGAAGGTACATAGAGAACATCTTTTAGATCTAAAACTCTATCACTACTAAACAAAACTCTAATATTTCCTAAAGCTAAAGCTGGTGCTGGCTCACCATTGGCTTGAAATACGCAAATTTCATTCTCACTTAGCCGCCGCGTTTCCTGAAACCCCTGCAAAGTAGTGCAGATATGATTAGTGGCTCCCGAATCTACACACCAAAACATGGTAGAATAAGCCGCTAAACAAGTTTCAACGACATTTAAATTTGAATTGCCTTGGTTATTCAAATTTGACAGATAGGCAGGGCATTGCTTCTTGTGATGCCCAGGTTGCTTGCAATGATAGCACTTGCGTTTGGACTTGTTCACACCAGCCGCACCACCAGGTGCCAAAACCTTTTGAGACTTCTTCTTTTTCTTATTGCCTTTCGACTTAGAAACTGAACCTTTCTCAACATTGAGTGCCACAACTAGAGCTTGTTGTTTGATAATAGACTCTGCTGCTTGCAGCTCATTCAACAATTTCGCTAGTGACAAATCCATTTTGTTCATATTATAGTTCAAGCGAAATTGTTGAATAATGTCAAGAAGAGTCTGTAGGACCATCTCAACTTGAGACTCCTTATCAATCAAGGCTCCAAGGACCTCCGGTTCATTCAGAAGACTCATCATCTTCAGAACATGGTCCCTGAGCGATGATCCTTCAGACATCTTGGTGTTCAAAAGGGCTTTCATGGAAGTCTGCTTAGCTGCACAATTTTGCTCACCGAACATCTCTTTGAGACTTTCAAGCATGTCATAAGAAGACCCCATAGACTGATGCTAATGTTGCAAAACATTCGCCATAGAGGCAAGAATGTAATATCGCGCCATCTCATCAGCCTTAACCCATTTGGCATAGGCCTTAACCTTATCATCAGTAGCATTTTCAGGTTTTTCTGGACACTCCTCAGTGATTACAAATTTGTAACCTTTAGCAGTTAGGACAATATCAAGGTTTCTTTTCTAGTCAACATAATTCGGTCCTTCTAACTTGTTTTGGTTCAGAATTGAGGTAATTGGGTTGAATGAAGCCATGGTTAATCTGAGAGATATTTACATTAAATAAATCATTAGTTATGTATTTAGAATAATTAAATTCAAAAACAGCACATTATACATATAACCATGCTCATTGAACAGTTAGATTCGTTAGGGAAACTTAACTATTCATGCAAAATATATGAGTGATGTAAGATATTAACCCCATAAATTTAAACAGGACCAACTCAGATGAAGAGTAAACTGTTAATTTAAGATAGGTAAATATCACTTTTATAAACTCTAGTTTTATTGAATCAACATATAACTCAGTTGGAGAGTTAATATAAGTAATCAAATAACTAGAGGCACACCTACAATAATCATTTATAATGAATTTATCCGATGGGGAATAAGACCTATGTCAACATATAAATTCATTATTACTGTAAAACATGATTGTAAACAATGGGAATTGAATCATACCATCACAGATTTCTTTTAAAAATTCTTTTTATTAAAAACAATTTCCAGAAAATATAAAAATAGCCAAAAACCCATCTAAACGACCCCGAATGCCCAAAAAATGACGTAAATCATTAGCAAAGCTAATGTTATGTTTAAGTTGGGCCGTTTCCGATGAACCTACCAAATTTGAGGTCAATTGGAGTTCGACAGAATTTCAGAATTCTAAAATCATGACCTATTTGTAGAATTCTGTTTTTGGCTGTTTTTAGTGTTTTTGTTATTTTGACTTGTTCAAATCACATAATATACTCTTGTATGTTAAAAAATAATTTCAAAACTCAAAATAATAATAATATTATTATAATAATAATAAAAACATGTTCAGACAGAATTGTAAAAAAATAGTATGTTTTTCACTGTTAAAAGAAAACGCCACTGTTCATAATTCTGTATATTAATCCATAATTACAGAACTAATATCATACAAAACAGACAAGTTTTTATTATTATAACACTCTCTGATTATGGACAAAACGCAACTCAAAAAGATTAAATTCACTATTTATGCATATATGTATTAACCCATAATTACAGAATTAATAGCATTCAAGAAACAGTCATGTTTTTATAAAACAAAACAAAAATTTATATTCATCAAAAACGTAATTAAACAGACTGTCATTAAATATAACACCACCGTTTATGCATGTGTATATTAATTCATAATTTCAGAATTAAGATACTAATAAAAAACATTTTTGACATAGAATAATCATACCAAACATGTATCATTAAACAACACGTTTTAATATTACTCTATTCATGCTGTACTACATTATCTAGTTAGATGTAAGACGACGTCTGATACCAATTGTTAGAACATGCGCAGTGGAAGCAACCAAACAAACCAGGCATCTAATACATGTAAACTAGACAATGCTATAATCACAAGATTAGAAACACTAACCTCTTGAAATCGTTGGACAAAGCTTCCAAACAACAAGAATCCAGGGATGCAGTCTTCTACTATATGCCTAATAAAACCTTGGACGATTTTGCTTTTGGGTGGGCAAAAACAATACAACTCTGAAAGTAAGTAATTAGGTGAAATTCGTCCTCCTTAAGTAGAGTTCTTTTTGGCCGAAAATTGTCTTCCAAAAACGTGTAGGATTCTACTTGCACAAGTAGAATCCTACTCTAACTCTAACATATGACTTTTCTCCCAAGTCACTTTTTACCCAAGTCTTGTCCAGGTTTTTACTAGGTACAACAAGGACCACAGAAATAATAAGAGACTACCAATTATAGCATTAATTCGAAATTAGCATGAATTAATTCTTACTATAATTAATTGCAATTTATTCCACNTAACACTTATTTTAACTCCCCATGTTAAGATCTCAAATACCAGTTAATCAAATTAAATCACTGAAAATTTTATTTAATCAACTAATTAAATCCTTTACAATTCCGCTTAAACTATTTCATGTGACGGAAACAAAATCCACCAGCCTGGTTTTTACATGAAAACTTATAAGCTTATATAAAGGGGTATCATCAAACGCAAAACCGAGTCAAGGATTGTATCAACTAATTATTATTCACAAATGTTATTCGTTATTGTCCAATCTATTAGGCATACACTAACTCGGAATAGAGTCGTACCTTTTGATAAATCAAAACAATAAACAAATTACATTGATCATAATAATTATATCAAGATTAGGAGTATAAGCTCATTTAATGAATTAGAGAAAATATTTTATATATTCAGTACAAAAAACATTTTTCTCTACTTGGTCCGTTCAATATACACTGAGTATACAAGCATAAGAGATCGGAGTAAAACCACTCCCATAATCAAGACAAATTATACTATAATCTTGTGCTACAATCATCAAGATATTTTGTCCAATAATATCTTTGATTGTGAACAAAATTTATTAATTATGAGAACCAACAATTTAATCTTCCGTGCATGAGTTAAGACTTCATACACTAAATTGTCTACTACATAACTAAAAGGACACACATGTAACAAATGATCTATTTAAAATAGTACTTTATTGAATTGAATAAATGAAAATATATAATTTTTCCATAAAGAATAAAATACTATGTCTAAACTGCATGGTTGATAGTATATCCCAACAATCTCCCACTTAGACTCATAACCATGTGTCTACTACTCTAACACCCATTCCTTTTACATGCTTGTCAAAATTCTTCTGTGTCAAGATCTTCCTAAACGGGTCTGCCAAATTGTTCTCTGGTGCAATATTCAACACTCTTGCATCACCTCTTTGAGTTATGTCCCGAATTAAGTGAGTAGAGTGCTTTCACAAGGCCACATACGACTACAACACAATAACACAAAGTACTTGGTCAGAGACGGACCCAGGATTCAGTGATCGTGGGGCATTATGACACTTAATATAAATTTATCACTACTCATAAAAATTGATACGAGTGTATATGCTAATATTTAACTATTTCTTGCAGACATTTGCAAGCATATATGAAGTTTTTGCGGAAGTTACTGGGTGCCGGTGAACCCTCTTGTTAAAGTGTGTGTCTGCCTCTGTACTTTGAATACTCTCATTGTGTGAGGTTTGGGAAGAATTTTCACGACCCAAAATCCAACACAGGTCGTGATGGTGCCAAACCCCGGAGTCAGGCAAGCAAACAATTATTTACTAGTGAGATTTTCCTTATTTAACACACTAACCCCACATATTCCCAAAGTTTTAAGCTTAGATCATTTAAATAAAAACGAAATCATTAACCAACTTAAGTAAATACAACTAAAATGATCATGATCCAATATACACAGTCCCAAAAAATAGAGTCTACTATGTGCGTGCCAGGAACTAGTGTCACAAGTCAACAGGCGAACTAGTAGAATATACAAACTGTACTGCTGTCTCAGAGAAGTAGACATAAATGAACAAAAGATAACTCCATAGCACTGCTGAGAATCTCCAAGGGAGGCAGCTCACCGTGGAGTCAGGTCCAGAATATACGTCACGCTCCGGTCGAGTAACCAGAAGAACCAGCTTCAGAACCTGTACAATTAAGTACAGAAGTGCAACATGAGTACATAAATGTATATGTACCCAGTGAGCATCCCGCCTAACCTCAAAGAGGTAGTGACGAGAGGTCGACATGACACTCACTAAGGTCCAACAGTAATAATGCAAAACAGGATATAACGGAATGCAGTATACATGTGAGACAGTAAGCAACATATACCTATCAAATACAGAAATCCAGGAAACTACTGAAAATAAGCAACAATGTACCCTTTCCTTTTCCCCCAAATATCTGTCAAGTCAATATCAATGGAAACAGTACCAAATATCCAAGCACACACAAGGGTAGGACAACTGGCCGGAGTCATAAGGAAATATCTAGACACTGAATAGACGTAAAGCTTCCCCCGCTCGCGAATCATACCTTCGACTCGGGTGCTGACACATTTATGTATAATTTCCATAAAGCTCCCCTCGATCGCGAATCATACCTGCGATTCGAGTGTGGACACACTTATATACAATTACCATAAAGCTTCCCTCGACCGCTCATCATACCTGCGATTCGAGTGCTGACACACTTATACCGATTTATCATAAAGCTTCCTCGATCGCGAATCATACCTGCGATTCGAGTGCTGACTCTCACACGTACATACATATATATATATATATATCGAAATATCAATAACTCAGTAGGGGCTATACCTGTAACAAGGATTAATCAACGGGGAGTTCAAGTGCAACTTTCCACATTTCCATATCAATTTACAAGCAATAGGCAACTCAAAGAACACCCAAAGGAACATATAAGGCACATAGAGACATGCGTGTGAGGCCTAAAACTACCCGACATAGCATGATAGTCGCCACGTACGGACTCTCTTCACTTTGTACGCACGTATCCCCCAAAACAATTACACACAACATATGTAACACCTATGGGGACAATTCCCTATTACAAGGTTAGAAAGGAGACTCACCTCATGTCGAATCTACCCCTCGGACCAAGGATGCGCCCGAACTCCGAACTCTACACCCGAGGACTCGCAACTAGCCAAATATGGTACAATGATATCAATGCATGCTCCAAGTAGGGTAATTATCCTATTTATTCAATAATTCAACATTCTTGAAGAATTCCCAAAATCCAACCTCGGGCCCGCACGCTCGGATTCCAATAATTCTCGAAGGAAACACTNCTCAAAGAACACCCAAAGGCACATATAAGGCACATAGAGACATGCGTGTGAGCCCTAAAACTACCCGACATAGCATGATAGTCGCCACGTACGGACTCTCGTCACTTTGTACGCACGTAGCCCCCAAAACAATTACACACAACATATGTAACACCTATGGGGACAATTCCCTCTTACAAGATTAGAAAGGAGACTCACTGTGTAGTCAGGCACATAGAGATCCTACTCCCAAAGAAAGGAAGCTTAAGAATAGTCATTAAGAGAGGTGAGAAAAGTAGACAGAAATGAAAAAAAGATAACTCCATAGCACTGCTGAGAATCACCAAGGGAGGCAGCTCATTGTGTAGTTAGGTCAAATATACGTCAAGCTCCGGTCGGGTAACCAGAAGCACCAGCCTCAGAACCTGTACAATTAAGTACAAAAGTGCAGCATTAGTACATAAATATATATGTAACCAGTGAGTATCCCGCCTAACCTCGAAGAGGTAGTGACGAGAGGTCGACATGACACTCACTAAGGTCCAACAGTAATAATGCAAAACAGGATATAACAGAATGCAGTAGACATGTGAGACAGTAAGCAGCAGATAGCTATCAAATACAGAAATCCAGGAAACTACTGAAAATAAGCAACAATGTACACTTTATACCTATCAAGTCAATATCAATGGAAGCAGTACCAAATAGCCAAGAGCACACAACGGTAGGACAACCGGTCGGAGTCATAAGGAGATATCTAGACACTGAATAGACGTAAAGCTTCCCCCGCTTGCGAATCATACCTGCGGTTCGAGTGCTGACACACTTATATCGATTTATCATAAAGCTTCCCTCGATCGCGAATCATACCTGCGGTTCGAGTGCTGACTCTCATACGTACATATATATATATATATATATACCAAAATATCAATAACTCAGTAGGGGCTATACCTGTAACAAGGATTAATCAACGGGGGGTTCAAGTGCAACTTTCCACATTTCCATATCAATTTACAAGCAATAGGCAACTCAAAGAACACCCAAAGGTACATATAAGGCACATAGAGACATGCGTGTGAGCCCTAAAACTACCCGACATAGCATGATAGTCGCCACGTACGGACTCTCGTCACTTTGTACGCACGTAGCCCCCAAAACAATTACACACAACATATGTAACACCTATGGGGACAATTCCCTCTTACAAGATTAGAAAGGAGACTCATCTCGTGTCGAATCTACCCCTCGGACCAAGGATGCACCCGAAATCTGATCTCTACACCCGAGGACTCGCAACTAGCCAAATATGGTACAATGATTTCAATGCATGCTCAAAGTAGGTTAATTATCCTATTTATTCAATAATTCAACATTCTTGAAGAATTCCCAAAATCCAACCCCGGGCCTGCACGCTTGGATTCCAATAATTCTCGAAGGAAACACTCTCCCAAAGCCTAAGGATTATTAATATACGATTTTTACTTGATTTCATTGCAAATTCACGGGTAAATTCTCAAAATATCGAAAGCTGTAGGTTACTACCCAATTCTTGATTTTGCACTAATTTAGGTAGTTAATTAAGCTAGTAATCCATGAATGAAGCTAATATTAGAGTAGATTTTACTTACCTTCAATAACCAGGTCGTTTGCCCCTCAAAAATGGTGGAAATCGCCCCAAGGAAGAAGAAGAAGATGAGAAATAATGAATTAAACCTGTGTATAAAAACTGTCTGAACAGTGTTTTCGCACCTGCGGCTCGAGGACTGCACCTGCGAGCAAAGGCTCGCACATGCGGAAATGGACTGGGGAGCCTGGGCCAGCACCTGCGGAGTGGAGACCGCACCTGCGGCTCCGCTCCTGCGGAACTTTGTCCGCACCTGCTAGAATTGGCCAGACCACTAAGGGTCGTACCTGCGAGGCTTGGACCGCAGGAGCGACTGGTCAACCGCACCTGCGATCACACCAGAACAGGTGCACCAACATCTATTTCAGCTGGTTTTGGCCTCGTGTGGTGTCCGGGAGGCACCTGGGCCCACCCGAGCCCCCGTCCAAATATACCAACAAGTCCCAAATCATAATACAGACTCGCTCGAGCCTTCGAAACACCCAAACCAAAGCTAAAACTCAAAATCACACCTCAAAACCCCAAGAACCAATCATAGGAACTTTAAGTTTTCTAGACTTCGCTACGCACCAAACCGACCTATACTACTCGGAATGACACCAAATTTTGCAGGCAACTCATAAATGACATAACAGAACTATTCCCGGCCCTGAAATTCTGTTCGGACCTCGATAACACAAAAACACGTTCAAAACCACAATAGGAACTTAAGGAACTTCTTATTTCAATATTGGTCCCCGAAATGCTCCCGGGTCATCAGAAACCATTCCGAACATACGCCTAGGTCCAAAATCATCACACGAAGCTACCGGAACCGACGAAACTCGATTCCGAGGTCATTTATCCAAAATATTGACCAATGTCAAACTTGGCCTTAAAGGCCAACCTTAAGGAACCAATTGTTCCTGTAGCACTAAACACCTCCGAATCCTGAACCACCAGTCTCCGCAAGTCATAAATCATAAAAAGCCTCTATGGGAAGTTTCATTTAGGGGAACAGGGTCGGATAACGCAAAACGACCGATCGGGTCGTTACATTCTCCACCTCTTAAATAAACGTTCGTCCTCGAACGGGTCTAGAATCATACCTGAAGTGTTGAATATGTGTGGATATCTGCTCCGCATGTCCTCCTCGGACTCCCAGGTCACCTCCTCAACTAGATGGCCCTTCCACTGGATCTTTACTGCAGAATCTCTCTTGGACCTCAACTGGCAGTTCTGTCTATCAATAATAGCAAGTGGCTCTTCCTCGTAGCCTAACCTCTCATCCAACTGAATAGTGCTGAAATCAACCACATGAGAGAAGTCAGCATGGTACCTCCGGAGCATGGATACATGAAAAGCTGGACGAACTCCTGATAAACTGGGAGGCAAGGCCAGCTAATAAGCAACCTCCCCAACTCGCCTCAACACCTCGAAGGGACCTACAAACCTCGGGCTCAGCTTGCCCTTTTTCCAAAACCTCATAATACCCTTCACAGGCGAGACTTTCAACATGACCCTTTCTCCTTCCCTAAATGATACATCACGCGCCCTCTGATCCGCGTAACTCTTCTGTCTGGACTGTGCTCTACGGAGCCTCTACTGAATCAACTTCACTTTCTCCAAGGCATCCCTCACCAGGTCGGTGCCATATAATTTAGCCTCGCCAGGCTCAAACTACCCGATAGGAGAATAATATCGCCGAACATACAAAGGCTCAAATGGTGCCATATCAATGCTGGACTGATAACTGTTATTGTAACCAAACTCGGCCAAAGGCAAGAACTGGTCCCACTGACCTCCGAAGTCAACCACACATGCCTTGAGCATGTCCCCCAATATTTGAATTGTACGCTCCGACTGACCATCAGGCTGAGGGTGAAATGTTGTGTTGAGGTCTATCCGAGTGCCCATATCACTATGCAATGCTCTCCAGAAGTGCGAGGTGAACTGAGGACCTCGATTTGATACAATGGACACTGGCACACCATGCAACCAGACTATCTCCTGAATGTATATCTGGGCCAACCTCTCAGAAGTATATGTAGTAGCTACTGGAATGAAATGCGCCGATTTGGTCAATCTATCCACAATGACCCAAACCGCGTCCACCTTTCGCAAAGTCCTAGGCAACCCAACCACGAAGTACATATCGATGCGCTCACATTTCCACTCAGGAATGGGCATCTGCTGAAGTAGGCCCCCTGGTCTCTGGTGCTCATACTTCACCTGCTGGCAATTAAGACACCTAGTCACATACTCCACAATGTCCTTCTTCATCCCCCTCCACCAGTAATGTTGCTTCAAGTGTCGATACATCTTCGTAGCACCAGGATGAATAGAATACCGATAACTGTGTGCCTCCTCTAGAATCCTCTCCCTCAGGCCATCAACATTAGGAACACATAAGCGGCCCTGAATCCTCAGAAAACCATCCTCGCCAATAGTATCCTGGTTGGCCCTACCCTGAACCATTGTCTCCCGTAGCTCTGTTAAGTACGGATCATAGAACGCCGGGCCTTAATCTCCCCCAATAACGAAGACTGAGCGACCACATGTGATAAAAATCAACGAGGCTCTGAAAGGTCTAAACTCACTAGGCGATTGGCCAAGGACTGAATGTCCAAGGCTAGAGGTCTCTCTTCTGATGCAATATAAGCCAAGCTACCCATACTCTCCGCCTTACTGATCAAAGCATCCGCTACCACATTTTCCTTGCACGGGTGATAAAGAATGGTGATATCATTATCTTTCAACAACTCAAGCCATCTGCACTGCCTCAAATTAAGATCTTTCTGCTTGGACAAGTGCTGCAAGCTACGGTGGTCTGTATAAACCTCACAGGACATTCCATACAAGTAGTTCCTCAAAATCTTAAGAGCGTGAAAAATCGCCGCCAACTCCAAATCGTGCACCGAGTAATTCTTCTCATGAACCTTCAGCTGGCGTGAAGCATAAGCAATAACCCTCCCCTCCTACATCAACACACACCCCAAGCCAACGCGTGAAGCGTCGCAATATACTGTGTACATCCCAAAACCGGAAGGCAATGCTAGAACTGGCGCTGAGGTCAATGCTGTCTTGAGCTTCTAAAAGCTCACCTCAAACTCGACAGACCATCAAAACGGGGCATTCTTCTGAATCAATCTAGTCAATGGAGCTGCAATAGAAGAGAAACCCTCCACAAATCGGCGATAATAGCCTACTAGGTCCAAAAAGCTCTTGATCTTTGTAGCTGAAGTAGGACGCGACCAACTTTGAACTGCCTCGATCTTCTGAGGATCAACCTTAATACCTTCTCCGGTTACCACATGCCCCAAAAGTGCCACGGAATCTAACCGAATCCTCAACTGATGATACAAGGTGCCAAATGTTTTTCGAAGATCGACTTGCGATCCGGTTATCATCAGCTACGAGTCAGGGATATTGATATCCCCAAAACAGCATTTAGGACGAGGTATGGCCATTTGAATTCCTTGTCATGTCTTTCGGGCTTACAAATGCCCCAGCTGCCTTTATGGATCTTATGAACCGGGTATTCAAACCATTCTTGGATGAATTTGTGAATGTGTTTATTGAGGACATCCTGATATATTCACGATCGGAAGTCGAGCATGCGGACCACTTGTGAGCTGTATTACAGACTCTCCAGGACTACATGTTATATGCTAAATTCTCTAAATGTGAATTTTGGCTAACTTCAGTAGCTTTTCTTGGTCATGTTATTACCAGCGACGGTATCAAGGTTGATAGCAAAAAGATTGAAGCTGTGATGACTTGCCCGAGGCCCTTGAATCCGACAGAGGTTCGTAGCTTTTTAGGCTTGGCAGGGTATTATCGAAGGTTTGTAGAGGGATTTTCCTCTATCTCTGCACCATTGACGAAACTGATACATAAGGGAGCTAAGTTTCAGTGGACTGAGGCATGTGAACAAAGTTTTCAGGAGCTAAAGAAAAGGCTTACTACGGCACCTTTCTTGACTATTCCGGATGGCACTGAGGGTTATGATGTATATTGTGATGCCTCGAGAATTGTCCTAGGTTGTGTTCTTATGCAGCATGGTAAGGTTATCGTGTACGCCTCCAGACAGTTGTGGAAACATGAACATAACTATCCTACGCACGATATTGAGTTAGCCGCAGTTGTCTTTGCCTTAAAGATTTTGCGGCATTATCTATATGGTGTTCATATTGATGTTTTCACCGACCACCAGAGCCTTCAGTATTTATTTAAACAGAGGGAGCTGAACCTACGACAAAGAGGATGCCTAGAATTACTAAAGGAAGATGTTGATATTTATATCATCCCGGCAAAGCTAATATTGTTGCCGATTCCCTTAGCCGGAAGTCCATGGGCAGTCTAAGCCATGTTGAAGATGATAAGGTCAAGATGACCAAATATCTATGCCAGTTAGCTAGTTTGTAGGTGCATTTGGTAGATGCAGAGGGTGGACGCATTCTCTTTCAGAATACGGCAAAATCTTCTTTTGTTAGTGAAGTGAAAGAGCGACAACACGAGGATCCTGAGCTTATAAAACTGAGGGAAAGTATTCCACAGCAGCGACAAACTTTATTTGAGCTAACTGGAGATGGAGTTCTTTGATTCCAGGGCCGCTTATGTGTACCGACAGTCGGAGAGCTCTGCGACAAAGATGTATCGGGACCCTCCACAAATCTATTGGTGGAATGGGATGAAAAAATATATCGCGGAGATGGTAGCCTAATGTCCCAACTGCCAGCAAATTAAAGCCGAACATCAGAGGCCTGGAGGCCTAACTCAGTATATTGAGCTTCCATTATGGAAATGGGACATGATAAATATTGATTTCATCACTGGTTTGCCTCGAACTCCACGGAGGTATGATTCTATTTGGGTAATTATTGATAGGCTTACAAAATCTGCTCATTTCCTGCCAGTCAGGACGACATATTCTGCCGAGGATTATGCCAGGCTTTACATTCGAGAGATTTTTCGCCTTCATGGAGTGCCATTATCTATTATCTCTGATCAAGAGGCTCAATTTACAACACATTTTTGGAAATCTTTTCAAAAGAGTCTAGGCACGGAGGTAAATCTTAGAACCGCATTTCATTCGCAAACGGATGGACAGGTAGAGCTTACTATTCAGATAGTTGAGGATATCTTACGTGCCTGCGTGCTAGATTTTAAAGGAAGTTGGGATGATCATCTACATCTTATTGAGTTCGCTTATAATAACAACTTCCAAGCTAGTATTTAGATGGCTCTTTACAAAGAATTATACGGGCGGAAGTGTAGGTCTCCGATCGGTTGATTCGAGGTTGGGGAAGCTAGGTCCTAATTTAGTCCAACAAGCAATGGAAAAGGTAAAACTTATTAGAGACTGGCTGCGTACAGCACAAAGTCGGCAGAAGTCTTATGCAGATGTTCGACGACGAGACTTAGAGTTTGATGTAAAAGATTGGGTTTTCCTGAAAGTATTGCCTATGAAGGGCGTCATGAGATTTGGAAAGAAGGGGAAGTTCAGCCCCTGATATGTTGGACCGTATAAGATTATTTGGAGGATTGGTAGGGTGGCGTACGGGCTTGATTTGCCTTCAGAATTGGAAGCAGTCCATCCTGTGTTTCATGTATCTATGTTGCGGAAGTGCATTGGAGATCCTTCACTTATTATGCCCATTGAGGATATTCACATTGCTGAAGACTTATCTTATCCAGAGGTACCAGTAGCTATTTTAGATCGGCAGTTAAGAAAGCTTCGAACTAAAGAAGTGGCTTCCGTGAAAGTGTTATGGCGAAATAACAACATCGAGGAAATGACCTGGGAAGCTGAGGAGGAAGTGAGGAAGAAGTACACCCACCTATTTATGACTTAAGGTGAGTCTCATTTAAATAATTAGGAATTATTTCTTTACAACAACTTAATTGTATTTTAAATGACTTGAAAGTGAAATTTAAATTTCTTATTGCAAGATAGCTATACGAAGCCTAGTAGTTGGAATCTTCAGAATTTGATTTATGCTTTGCAAATGTAACAAATATAGCCTCGCAAATAATGTTTTAACGGAAATGAAATGAAACCAAGGAATTGACTTGACCCATTCGCGGACGAAAGTTCTTAAGGGTGGGGGGGAGACTGTGAGACCTCATGTGTTTTTTTTCTCTCTTCTCTTACGTGATATACGTAATGTGGCGTGGTTACATAAGGTATATATGATTGGGTATATCACATTGAGAGAATAATACTGAAAATGTGTGGTAATATAAAGGAACAAAACTAAAGCTTTAGGTCAAAGAAATCCCTTAAACAAAGGTTCGTGGTTAAAGAAATGACTCGGGTAGCACCCCGCGCGTTCAGAAGGATTAAGTTAACTTGCACCTGTGGGATAAGACTAAGAGTGTCTAATATGCTAAGAATAACGTGTTATGAGGTATTATAAAATCACACTGGTCACATGTTAATTTTTGGAGTCAAGCAAGTTGCGAAATAAAGGTCGGCAAAAGTTTTCGTAAATTTGTCTAATAAATTTTCTAAACTTTGGGTCAAATGTATCAGATCATTTCTCCCAATATAAAAAGAGTTATGTGATCCACAATCTACCAAATCGAAGGCCTACGAGTCTAGTTCTCAACCAAAAAAATCTCACATCAAACCCACATCGGAGTAAGAATTTATGACTGTTTTACCACGGATTATCCGGGCTGAAACCGGGTCGCAAATCGGGTCGGGTCAAACAAGTAGTATAAGTCGGAAAATCCGACTTTTAAGACCCCAAAACATTTCATCTTCGTCCCAAAACAGTGAGAAAGCTGAAGAGTGGGTTCCATGGTGTTCTTGAGTGATTAAGGTTCGTTTTTAACGAATTCTATCATTAAAGTTTGCCCCCGTGCCTAGAAACGCATTTCTTTGCTTTGCAATCGTTTTCCCCTTCTATTAGCTGTGTTTGGAGCTATTTTTTGAAGATAGGAATTTGTTTTTTTTTCTGGTTCATCAAGATTTATACTTTTTCTTCCAAGGTAATCATCTTCGGACTCTTTTATGATCGCTTTTACAAAGTTCTGCGGACGTTTCGTCAAGTTAGGGTCATTTGGAAAATCTGCCGATTTAAACTCAATTATGAACTGTTTATAAGTGCGTATAAGCTTCATATATATAGTGTTTGCAAAGCTTAGGACGTGAGGAAAAACGTTCGTGAAGGAAATACCANGCTGGTTCTTCAATATTTATACTTGGTTTGCCAAGGTAATCATCTTCGGACTCTTTTATGATCGTTTTTACAAAGTTCTACGGATGTTTCGTCAAGTTAGGGTCATATGGAAAATCTGCTGATTTAAACTCAATTATGAACTGTTTATAGGTGCGTATAAGCTTCATATATATAGTGTTTGCGAAGCTTAGGACGTAAGGAACAACAATCGTGAAGGAACTACCAGCATTCAGACGTTCGTTGGAAAGGTATGTTAAGGCTAAGCTCCGTCCTTCCTTTTAGCACGAATTCTGGAAAATTCCTAAGATGCCAAATGTGGTATTTTACTATTCTATTACTAGGAAGACCTTCTGAGAAAGGCATTGGGATCGTAGCTGAAGTATTTTTATGATGCTATTAGGTTGATATTCCACTCGTTCGGTTAAATAGGGTATTCGACATCTATATATGTCCTTTTGTCGGCTTTCTTAACTATATGTCCATATATCTGAAGTCTTATTCGTCTTTGGGTTGTGTGACTTAAAAATAAAGGCATTTAGTATTTGCGATCAGTTCTACTTCCTTGTTAAAGTGTATTTTAAAAATCTCTAAAGTGATACGTCGATTTCAAAAAAATCTCAAATATAATTTTTATGTTTAAACTACTAAAACACTTGATTTTTGAAATACTTTCTTTTACTAATTATCAAGAAATCAGGTATAAGGACTAAGTGAACCACCTTAAACTTTTTATGAACATCTTCAGAGTTAAGTTATCTTTCTAAAAGTCGAGTTAAGTTTTCAAGCTTATTCAAAAAAACGTATGAGGTTCCATGAGACATTTGTATGCGATACGAAGTGATTATGAGATTATGAGAACAAGAGTACCAATGAGCCAAGATTGGCTAAGTTCTTGTTATGGCCTATTATGTGCATTCAAAGTTCATATCATACATGGCATATTATGCATGGACTTCGAGCTATAATCGGAGGTAAGGGGCCTATTTGCCCGAAAGACTATATATATTGTACAGATGGCCACAGGTTGGCAATATGATACCGGTTAGCTACCGGGAGAGACCGCCATTGCTAGCATTTGGTTGGGTATGTCATGCATTTGCATCAATATATATGTATTCATGACATACGATTACACGAGCATACCATGCATATTTGATTACTATGAGGTCGGATGTCGGCCATGGAGGCTATCAGAGTTTCACTGTTAGGTGGTATCTCTATTACCCTTTTTACATCAGTTATGTATGATCCTACTTTCTGCCTTACATACCAACACATTTTTATTCGTACTGATGCCTCGTTGCCTGGGGACGCTGCATTTTTGTTTCGTGCATGCAGGTCCAGGTAGGGACTCTGATCGACCCCTCCGCTAGGATTTCGGGGTTCAGCTGTGAGTTGATAAGCTCCACCTCTTCCTGGAGCTTCCATAGGATGGTTAATTTTGTTGTATAGTTTGGGTATAGTCGGGACCTTGTCCCAACAGTGTTTATGACACTCTTAGAGGCTATTGTGGACACAGNGTATAGTCGGGGCCTTGTCTCGACAACGCTTATGACACTCTTAGAGGCTATTGTGGACACAGTATTCTGGGTTCCTTTTTGCAGCTTTCAGTCTCCAGCCCATAGGCTTGGCATGTATATATATGTGTGTAGGCATGTATGTCTTCAGTCGCGGCCTCGTCGGCCAGCTAGTACTTTATTATTTTGGCTTGTCTACCTTTGTTTATATGGCTTATTGTTATTCAGGTCATGACCTTAACGGTCCAGGCTTAGTATTTCAGATGTTGTGCTGCCCGATTTTGTGGGCCCCCAGTTTAGTTAGCTAGTATGTTTAGTGGCTAACTCGATCGAATACAATATCGAGTGCCAATCCTGACTCCCCTTGTTTGGGGCGTAAGAAACTTGGTATCAGAGCAGGTCGTATCCCAGGGAGTCCACAAGCCGTGTCTAGTAGAGTCTTGCTTATGGGTGTGTTGTGCACCACACTTATAATCAGGAGGCTATGAGGCATTTTGGAATGGTTACGTTTCTTTCAATTAATAGATCGTGCTATGGAGCGAAGTTATAAGAACATATGAAATATAAATCTTGCTTTCTGTTTCTTGTCTAACAGGCTACCTATGTTCAGGAGATGGCACATCGAGAGATAGGTATGGATCCGGGGGAAAGTACCAGTCGTTCCCCACCGGGTCAGAGGGATAGATTTCCCTTAGAGGCACAAAGTGAGTCTCCAGTACCCCTAGTTTCACTTTCCCCAGCACTTGTTGGAGCCCAGGGAGATGCAATACCCCCATCCTCACCAGTTCCATTGGTACCTGAGGCAGCTAGAGACACAGGACCTCCAACACCTGTTGTTCCCCCATCAGAGACTAGGGAGCAGGGGATGAGGGAGGCAGTTCAGTATCTGACAAGGATGGTTTCTATTCATGAGCGACAACTAGAGTCGGGAGCAGATGCCCGGAGAGATCGGACATGAAGTTCGATGGTACGAGAGTTTCTTCCCTTGGCCCCTCCATTATTTACAAGATCCAGTTCCACTGAGGATCCCCAGGACTTTATAGATCATATGTATAGAGTATTGAGGGTGATGCATGCCTCCGTCACCGAGGATGTGGAGTTGGCTTCTTTTCGACTACGTGATGTATCTGTCCTACGGTGTGAGGCATGGGAGAGATCTAGAGGACCTGATGCTCCGCTAGCAGAATGGGAGGACTTCTCTGTGGCGTTTTAGCCCATTATTTTCCACGGGAGGTTCAGGAGGCTCGTCTTGACCAGTTTCTTAGCTTGAAGCAAGGGGATATGAGTGTGAGGGATTATAACCATAAGTTTAATTCTGTGGCGAGGTATGCACCAGATATCGTACATACTATGAGGGATAGAGTTCATCATTATGTGGATGGTTTGGGGGATCATCTGATTAGAAACTATAGGGTAGCATCCCTATCGGATGATGTAGATATTTCTCACATACAGAATTTCGCTCAGACTACAGAGGACCTTTCCCATCGGATTCGTGATACTCGCAGGGATAGGGAGAAGAGTAAGAGAGCTCGTACTATGGGGTCTTATAGGGAGCCATGGGGTGATTTTTGGCCCCCACTCCATCGATATCCACCTCGGTCAGCAGGTTGTTTCCCACCGCAGATACAAGGCCAGCAGTTTGATCGTTATATTCATTCAGGACCGGGGTAGAGCTAAGGCCAACCTGAGGGCCGTCGACACGAGCGTTCCGCACAGATGAGACAACCTACTCCTCCATGTACTCAGTGCAGTAAGATGCACACCGGGCAGTGTATACAGGGTTCGAGTGGATGTTATCATTGTGGGCTGACATGACATTTTATTAGCCGGTGCCTGGGGTTAGGCAGAGGTACACCAACTCAGCCTTCAGGATCCACAGCAGCCTCTTCGTCCTCAGTTCGTGCTCCCCGACCAGGTCCACAGCCTACTTAGGGCCGTGGTAGGGGGAGAGGTGGAGGAGACACCTCAGGTTCTAGTGGTGGCCAGAACCGCTTTTATGCACTCACAGGCTGGCAGGATTCTGAGGCATCCCCAGACGTTGTCACAGGTGCATTGACAATACATTCTCATGCCATTTATGCATTGATAGATCCCGGCTCTACATTTTCATATATTACTCCATTTATTGCTGGTAAGCTTGACATGAGATCTGAGTTGTTGCCATAGTCAGTTGAGAGAAATTCCTAAGAGGCCAAATGTGGTATTTTACTATTCTATTGCTAGAAAGACCTTATGAGAAAGGCACAGGCTACCTATGTTCAGGAGATGGCACCGCGAGAGATAGGTATGGATCCGGGGGAAAGTACCAGTCATTCCCCACCGGGTCAGAGGGAAAGATTTCCCTTAGAGGCACAAAGTGAGTCTCCAGTACCCCTAGTTTCACTTTCCCCAGCACTTGTTGGAGCCCAGGGAGATGCAATACCCCCAACCTCACCAGTTCCATTGGTACCTGAGGCAGCTAGAGACACAGGACCTCCAACACCTGTTGTTCCCCCATCAGAGACTAGGGAGCAGGGGATGAGGGAGGCAGTTCAGTATCTGACAAGGATGGTTTCTATTCATGAGCGACAGCTAGAGTCGGGAGCAGATGCCTGGAGAGATCGGACATGAAGTTCGATGGTACGAGAGTTTCTTCACTTGGCCCCTCCATTATTTACAAGATCCAGTTCCACTGAGGATCCCCAGGACTTTATAGATCATATGTATAGAGTATTGAGGGTGATGCATGCCTCCGTCACCGAGGATGTGGAGTTGGCTTCTTTTCGACTACGTGATGTATCTGTCCTACGGTGTGAGGCATGGGAGAGATCTAGAGGACCTGATGCTCCGCTAGCAGAATGGGAGGACTTCTCTGTGGCGTTTTAGCCCATTATTTGCCACGGGAGGTTCAGGAGGCCCGTCTTGACCAGTTTCTTAGCTTAAAGCAGGGGGATATGAGTGTGTGGGATTATAACCATAAGTTTAATTCTTTGGCGAGGTATGCACCAGATATAGTACATACTATGAGGGATAGAGTTCATCATTATGTGGATGGTTTGGGGGATCATCTGATTATAGACTATAGGGTAGCATCCCTATCGGATGATGTAGATATTTCCCGCATACAGGCTTTCGCTCAGACTACACAGGACCTTTCCCGTCGGATTCGTGATACTCGCAGGGATAGGGAGAAGAGTAATAGGGCTCGTACTATGGGGTCTTATAGAGAGACACGGGGTGATTTTTGGCCCCCACTCCATCGATATCCACCTCAGTCAGCAGGTTGTTTCCCACCACAGATACATGGCCAGCAGTTTAATCGTTATATTCAGTCAGGACCGGGGTAGAACTCAGGCCAACCTGAGGGCCGTCGACACGAGCGTTCCGCACAGATGAGACAACCTACTCCTCCATGTACTCAGTGCGGTAACATACACACCGGGCAGTGTAGACAGGGTTCGAGTGGATGTTATCATTGTGGGCAGACATGACATTTTATTAGCCGATGCTCGGCGTTAGGCAGAGGTGCACCAACTCAGCCTTCAGGATCCACAACAGCCTCTTCGCCCTCAGTCTGTGCTCCCCGACCAGGTCCACATCCTACTAAGGGCCGTGTTAGGGGGAGAGGTGGAGGAGACACCTCAGGTTCTAGTGGTTGCCAGAACCGCTTTTATGCACTCACATGCCGGCAGGATTCTGAGGCATCCCTAGACGTTGTCACAGGTGCATTGACAATACATTCTCATGCCATTTATGAATTGATAGATCCCGACTCTACATTTTCATATATTAATCCATTTAATGCTGGTAAG
Source organism: Nicotiana knightiana (assembly GCA_005239525.1). Taxonomy (NCBI): domain Eukaryota; kingdom Viridiplantae; phylum Streptophyta; class Magnoliopsida; order Solanales; family Solanaceae; genus Nicotiana; species Nicotiana knightiana. Next base: position 4,760 of record ML412657.1, on the reverse strand, counting down.
CTTGACATGAGATCGAGTTGTTGCCACAGTCAGTTGAGGTGTCTACACCAGTTGGCGACTCTATTATAGCTAGTCATGTCTATCGAGGTTGTACAGTGTTAATTAATGACCGTCCAACCTCTGTTGATTTAGTTGAATTGGTTATGCTAGACTTCGATGTCATTATGGGTATGGATTGGTTGGCAGCTTGTTATGCTAATATTGATTGTCGTGCAAAGTTGGTCCGATTTCATTTTCCTGGTGAGCCTGTCCTTGAATGGAAAGGTAATGCAGCCACGCCCAAGGGTAAGTTTATTTCATACCTTAGGGCTCAGAAGTTTATTTCTAAAAGCTGTATATACCATCTGCTTCACGTCAGGGATATAGATAAGGAGCCAGCGACTCTTCAGTCGGTTCCTATTGTGAATGAATTCCCGACGGTATTCCCTGACGAGCTTCCAGGAATTCCTCCCAAAAGGGAAATCAATTTCGCTATAGATTTGCTTCCTGATACGCAGCCTATATCCATTCCTCCCTACAGAATGGCTCCTGCATAGCTAAGGGAGTTGAAGGAACAACTAAAGGACTTTCTCGATAAAGGCTTTATTAGGCCAAGTACATCCCCATGGGGTGCTCCGGTGCTCTTTGTTCGAAAGAAAGATGGATCCTTGCGGATGTGTATTGACTACAGGCAACTAAATAAAGTCACTATCAAGAATAAGTATCCTCTTCCACGGATTGATGACCTGTTCGACCAGTTACAAGGTGCCAAATGTTTTTCAAAGATCGACTTGCGATCCGGTTATCATCAACTACGAGTCAGGGATATTGATATCCCAAAAACAGCATTTAGGACGAGGTATGGCCATTTTGAATTCCTTGTGATGTATTTCGGGCTTACAAATGCCTCAACAACCTTTATGGATCTTATGAATTGGGTATTCAAACCATTCTTGGATGAATTTGTGACTGTGTTTATTGACGACATCCTGATATATTCACGATCAGAAGCCGAGCATGCGGACCACTTGCGAGCTGTATTACAGACTCTCCAGGACTACAGGTTATATGCTAAATTCTCTAAATGTGAATTTTGGCTAACTTCTATAGCTTTTCTTGGTCATGTTATTACCGGCGATGGTATCAAGGTTGATGGCCAAAAGATTGAAGCTGTGATGACTTGGCCGAGGCCCTTGAATCCGACAGAGGTTCGTAGCTTTTTAGGCTTGGCAGGATATTACCGAAGGTTTGTAGAGGGATTTTCCTCTATCTCTACACCATTGACAAAACTGACACATAAGGGAGCTAAGTTTCAGTGGACTGAGGCATGTGAACAAAGTTTTCAGGAGCTAAAGAAAAGGCTTACTACGGCACCTGTGTTGACTCTTCCGGATGGCACCGAGGGTTATGTTGTATATTATGATGCCTCAAGAATTGTCCTAGGTTTTGTTCTTATGCATCATGGTAAGGTTATTGCGTACGCCTCCAGACAGTTGCGGAAACATGAACAGAACTATCCTACGCACCATCTTGAGTTAGCCGAAGTTGTCTTAGCCCTAAAGATTTGGCGGCATTATCTATATGGGGTTCATATTGATGTTTTCACCGACCACCAGAGCCTTGAGTTTTTATTTAAACAGAGGGAGCTGAACCTACAACAAAGAAGATGGCTAGAATTACTAAAGGACTATGATGTTGATATTTTATACCATCCCGGCAAAGCTAATATTGTTGCTAATTTCCTTAGCCGGAAGTCCATGGGCAGTCTAAGTCATGTTGAAGCTGATAAGGTCAAGATGACCAAATATCTATGCCAGCTAGCTAGTTTGCAGATGCGTTTGGTAGACGCAGAGGGTGGACTTATTCTCGTTCAGAACAGGGCAAAATCTTCTTTTGTTACTGAAGTGAAAGAGCGACAACACGAGGATCCTGAGCTTATAAAACTGAGGGAAAGTATTCCACAACAGCGACAACCTTTATTTGAACTAACTGGAGATGGATTTCTTAGATACCAGGGCCGCTTATGCGTACTATTCAGATAGTTGAGGATATGTTACGTGCCTGCGTGCTAGATTTTAAAGGAAGTTGGGATGATCATCTACATCTTATTGAGTTCGCTGATAATAATAGCTTCCAAGCTAGTATTCAGATGGTTCCTTACGAAGCACTATACGGGCGGAAGTGTAGGTCGCCGATCGGTTGGTTCGAGGTTGGGGAAGCAGAGTTGCTAGGTCCTAATTTAGTCCAGCAAGCAATGGAAAAGGTAAAACTTATTAGAGACCGACTGCGTACAACACAAAGTCGGCAGAAGTCTTATGAAGATGTTCGACGACGAGACTTAGAGTTTGATGTAGAAGATTGGTTTTTCCTAAAAGTATCGCCTATGAAGGGCGTCATGCAATTTGGAAATAAGGGGAAGCTCAGCCCCAGGTATGTTGGACCGTACAAGATTATTCGGAGGATTGGTAGGGTGGCGTACGAGCTTGATTTGCCTTCAGAATTGGAAGCAGTCCATCCTGTGTTTCATGTATCTATGTTGCGGAAGTGCATTGGAGATCCTTCACGTATTACGCCCATTGAGGATATTCACATTGCTGAAGACTTATCTTATGCAGAAATACCAGTAGCTATTTTAGATCGGCAGGTAAGAAAGCTTCGAACTAAAGAAGTGGCTTCCGTGAAAGTGTTATGGCGAAATAACAACATCGAGGAAATGACCTGGGAAGATGAGGAGGAAATGAGGAAGAAGTATCCCCACCTATTTACAACTTAAGGTGAGTCGCATGTAAATAATTGGAAATTATTTCTTTATAGCAACTTAATTGGATTTTAAATGACTTGAAAGTGCAATTGAAATTTCTTATTGCGAGATAGCTATACGAAGCCTAGTAACTGGAATCTTCAGAATTTGATTTATGCTTTTGCAAATTTAACAAATATAGACTCGAAAATAACGAATTCGCAGAAAAGAAATNTTAGTTGTGTTTACCAAGATGCGGAACGCCACACAAGGTACTTCTTTGAAATTAAATATTAAACCAAGGTACGAAATATACACATGGTTATACATAATTACTTTTAAATCTAAAGGCATCGAGACGCGGAATGCGCACATGATCCTTTTATTATTTAAGCATATCAACCCAAGGTTCGGGTATGAACACATGGGCTAATATTTCAAGTACGTCTAAAATTTTCTAACGTATTTAAAGTATTCCATTTATTTTGTCTCTTTCATATTCGATATATATATTTGTATATTTTATTAATATTTTACTTATTTGCAACGAGTCCTCAATTAGTTCGTTATTCATCTTGCTACAAAAAAAAATTACCACTCTTCTTGTTTTGTTGTTATCAAAATATTGAAAAGATTAAAATGACATTATTTAATGAAATTATGACTAAAATAAAAGAAGGTTTAATAAAAACTACTTAAATGAAATTCTTGGACAAACAGTACAAAGGAAAATAATCATTCTTGTATAACACTCAAATTAGTAAATATGCACGTGAAACCTAAAAATAAAAATTGGAATCATAGTATTCAACTGACTTTTGAATCATCCCGCACATTCTTATTTAATTAAACTAAAAATTAATAGTCTTAAATGTATTTGAGCAAGAAAATAGAATGATATAAATATTTAAACATGGACAACACTTAAAATCAAGAAATATGGCAAACAATCACAAAATAATCGAACAAGATCACGTAAAAATGTGAATCATCATATATCCATTGGCATAGACCCACTAAATGATGAATTAGAATGATGTTTATGTTACAAATAATTTACGTTGAAAACAAATTAAAAAAAAACTAACTTTAAACTAACTTTATTCTTTTTACTTAATNCTATCTAAATGCCATCTGGAGTCTTGTCTTGATTCTTGACTTGCTTCTCCTATTGACTTTAGACTGAAACTTGATGCTCTCCAATATAAAAGACTATGGAATATTCTCACAGGCTTGCTTCTTGATCTGGTGATAAGAAGATGGATCTTGAAATTCTCTGCATGCATCCTGTCCAATCCGTGCTTTGCAGAAAAACCTACAAGCCAGCACAAACAAACAAAACGAACAAAAAATTTCTGCCCCAGTTTGCACTAGGAAATTTTTGTGAGTTATTGAAAACACATTAAACTATCTTTGCTATTGGAAAAATAAAAAATTGAAAAATACACACATATATATATTTTTTTTTAATAAATAATGGGGGATGTTGTACCCAATGTTAACAAGAATGCAAGAAACCAGGGGTTGTAGTACCCTGTGTTGACGATAAGATGAGGCACGTGGCACTTTGAGATGCTACTAGGGAATGTCGTACCCTATGTTAGCAATAAGAACTACAACCAGGGGATGTAGTACCTTATGTTGCAAATAAGATGAGGCTCTTGGCTCTCTAATATTTTCCTAGGGAATGTCGTACCCTATGTAGGCAGAAAAATGTAATCAAGGGATGTAGTACCTTGTATTGGCAATGATATGAGGCTCGTGGCTCTCTGAGATGCTACTAGGGAATGTCGTACCTCATGTTGTCAGAAGTAATGCAAACAGGGGATGTAGTACCCTGTGTTGGAAATAAAATGAGGCTCTTGGCTCACTGGGATGCTACTAGGGGGTGTCGTACCCTATGTAGGCAAACAAAAATGCAACTAGGGGATGTAGTACCCTATGTTAGCAATAAGAAATGCCACCAGGGGATGTAGCACCCTTTGTTGGAAATAAAATGAGGATCTTGGCTCACTGAGATGCTACTAGGGAGTGTCGTACC
>ML412653.1:0-13673 GCA_005239525.1 Nicotiana knightiana | reverse complement strand
ATGTTTGCTTCACTGAGTAGTAATCCACAGGTTTTTTCTTCACTTCAATGGCTTCCTCCCCTTTCAAGTTGTGTTTTTGGGTCCGTTTATATGTTTGGGATAAACCCTAGCCGTGTAGGAGACTTCTATTTCAACCGGGAAACACTTAGAACTCTTTAAACTCGGAATTGACCGGACCTCGGGACCCAGCGTTTGGGCTCAAACGCCCCCTTAAAGCCAGGGAAGACCTGGCTTTAGGGCTCTGACGCCCCACTAACGTCAGGCTGACCCTGGCTTTAGGGGCCAAACGCCCCACTAACGCCCGGGTTGGCTTGGCTTTAAGGCCAAAACGCCCGGCTATAGCCCGGGTCACTCCTTTTCGACTCTTGATCCTATTTTTGACGTTCATGCATCCATTTAGCTTGGTTTCCATCTCCAATGAACCTACACATGAAATAAACTCCATTATGCACATAAAAAGTGTATTTTTATCATTAACGCACATAAAATGTAAGGCATATAACTTGTTAAACCCTGAATTCTAGCCACGCATCACGTATGTTTCTAGGCAACTCAGAATCACGAGAAGAATTATCCGATGCATGATTTGGAGCTCGCGGCTGTTGTGTTTGCATTGATGATCTGACGGCATTATCTTTATGGGGTCCATGTGGACGTGTTCACAGACCACAAGATTCTTCAATATTTATTCAAAAAAAGGAGTTGAACTTAAGGCATCGGAGGTGGTTAGAATTGCTCAAGGATATGAAAATTTTGTACCATCCAGGAAAGGAGAATGTGGTAGCCGACGCTCTTAGTCACAAATCCATAGGTAGCTTGGCTCATTTGGAAGCAGGTCAGAGGCCTTTGGCTCGTGAGGTTTATCAATTGGCTAGTCTGGGGGTCTGTCTTTCGACCTCAGACGAAGGGGATGTCGTGGTGCGTAATGGAGCAGAATCTTCACTTGTAACGGAAAGGAAAAGAAATTCAGAGATCTATTATTGGTATAGCTGAGAGAGGAAATTCTGAATCATAAGACTACAGCATTTTCACTCGGCATTGATGACGGTGTTTTGCTGTGCCAAGGAAGACTATGTGTTCCGAACGTGGATTATCTTCAGGAAAGGGTAATGGCGGAGGATCACAATTCTAGGTATTCAGTACACCCAGGTTCTACGAAGATGTATCATGATCTCAAAGATATTTATTGGTGGAATGGTATGAAGAGGGGTGTGGCGGACTTTGTGGGTAGGTGTCCGAATTGTCAGCAAGTGAAGGTCGAGCATCAGAGGCCCGGTGGGTTGGCGCAGCTTATGGATATACCAATGTGGAAATGGGAAATGATCAATATGGACTTTGTGGTTGGGTTACCTCGCACTCCACATAGGTTCGACTCAGTTTGGGTAATAGTGGATCCACTCACGAAGTCGGTGCATTTCTTGCCAGTCAAGTCCACCGATACTGCAGAACAGTACGCTCAGTTATATATCAAAGAAATAGTCAGGCCCCATGGCACTCCAGTTTCTATTATCTCGGTATTGGGGGGCCCAGTTCACAACTAACTTTTGGAAGAAATTTCAGCAAGGTTTGGGTACGCAGGTAAATCTCAGCACAGTATTCCACCCACAGACTGATGGGCAGGCAAAGCGGACCATTCAGACACTTGAAGATATGTTACGAGATTGTGCATTAGATTTCAAGGGTAGCTGGGATGATCACTTGCCGCTTATAGAATTTGCTTATAATAACAGTTTCCATGCTAGTATTCAGATGGCCCCATTTGAGGCATTGTACAGAAGGAGGTGTAGGTCTCCGATTGGATGGTTTAAGGTTGGCGAGGCAAAACTGATAGGACCAGATCTTATGCACTAAGCTATAGAAAAATTAAAGTCATTTAGGAGAGGATGAAGACTGCTCAGAGTCGTCAGAAATCCTATGCAGACATTCGTCGAAGAGATTTGGAGTTTCAAGTAGATGATTGGGTATTCTTGAAGGTGTCTCCCATGAAAGGAGTGATGCAGTTTGGGAAGAAAGGGAAATTGAGCCCAAGGTATGTCGGGCCATATAGGATTGCTCAAAGGATAGGACTGTTGGCTTATAGGCTGGAATTTCCCCCTGAGATGTCATTAGTACACCCGGTGTATCATGTGTCCATGTTGAAGAAGGTGATTGGGGATCCATCCGCCATTTTGCCGGTTGAGACGGTTAAAATTAATGAAGGATTGTCATATGAAGAGGTTCCAGTTGCTATTCTTGATAGGCAAGTCCGTAGATTGAGGAACAAAGAGATTGCTTCTGTTAAAGTGTTATGGCGAAGTCAACAAGTCGAGGAAGCCACGTGGGAAGCGGAGAATGAAATGAAAGAGAAATATCACCATTTGTTTGAGTAAGTCCGGTAATGGTTTGAAAATTGTTATTCCTAAGCAATTATATATTGTGTCAAATTTTGTGNCCACCTAGTCTCCCTACTATTATAACTTCTCAAGTTGTGCCATATTTGTGTATGTTGTAATTATTTGGGTAATGTGAAACTCCTTGAAGTAAGGTAAATTATGTGCAATTCGTGTGATAGTTAAATGATATGCAAGTTTGTGGAGTTAACCGAACTACGTGAGGCTTGTGGAAGTAATTGAACTATATGTAGCTGGTTGAAATGACCGGATTATGTGCAAGTTGATAGAGTAGATGAGAATGTGTGGAATTGGTTAAAATGTGTTTCGGGGGCTCTCTGACAGGTAGATAGGCCTAATTACAAAGGAAACTCTAGCGAAATTTTCAGGAAATATCGGAGTTAGTAAAAATTTGGGGGTTGGCATGTTTTGTGTTCTTTTAACAAAGTGATTCCCCGATACTCATTCGAGGACGAATGATTCTAAGTGGGGGACAATGTAAAGACCCGTAAAATTTCGTGGCTAAAAATAATGCCCAAATAGGTCCCCGTATTGTTATAACTGTAGAAATTCTTAAAACGGACCCTTTTTGAGTAAAACGTACACCGGGACTTAAAAGATATAATTTTCCAAATTTGCGCAGGTCTGCGGTCCACTATGCGATCAAAGATCAGGTATGCGGACCACATAGTGGTCGCATACTTGGACAGTTTGCTGTCCATTTTGAGGACAACTATGCGGCCTAGAATGCAATCGCATTTCACGAATGCGGGCCGCATAGTTGTCGCATTCTTGCACCTTGATTTTTGCTGAGGGATTTATACTACGCACTAGGCGATCGCATAACAGGTATGCGGACTGCATAGTGGTAGCATACCTGGGAAGTCTGCTTTTCTTTTTGGCCCATTTGAGGGCCATTTATGTGACAGGAAAGCATACCGCATAGCAGGAATGCGATCGTATTCCTGACCGCATTTCTACTTCGAGACTGTTAAAATTCTAATTTTATACCCGACCCCCAGTTCATTAAAACACTTACCCCTTTCATTTTAAGCTTATTTTCTGATAAATTAGGGAGAGGAGAGAGTGAGTTCTAGAGAGAGAGAGTTCTACCTTCATCAAATTTGTTCCTCCATCACTACTTAGGCCTGGAATTCATCAAGTAGGACACTATTTTCTTCACTACAAGAGGTAAGCTTCTACCACATCAACCTAAATTTCTAGATTTTATTAAAATGAAACATGGTTAGGTGAGTTCACGAAGATGGGGGTAGGAGTCTTGCATGCATGTAACCAACTAGTCATAATCTAGTAAAAGGAAATGGGTTAGAGTAATCTTTCACCAAAAAGAGGCCATTTAATCTAAAGGAACACCTAGTGTTTGATAGAATGCTCAAGTGAGTTCAAGACATGATCATTATTCCTAATTCTAAGTTCAATTATGCCACATTGTGAACTAGCTTGAAGGTGCTAGAAGGTCCGGTGAATTGTGGTAGAAAATTAAAGGGGAATTCCGATTCAAGGTATGTATGGCTAACTTTAATCTTTGTAGAGTCACCTTGTTGGTGTCCGAGCACGGTATGAAATTCTTGCTTGAGCATATGTGAATTGATTGTCCTGCTGTGTCGAAGTGTAAGATTTCATTCTCTGATTTTCTTAGTCGATTACCATGCTAATTGCGGTTGTGAAGGGTGATTCTTTGTGCTTATCCTATCATGTGTAAGGTTCGTTAAATGTTCGAATATGTCAATATGGCAGTATGTACTACTAAATGAAAGAATGTTAAAGTACTCTAATGAGGGAAGGTATCTAATTGCTAAGGGCCGAGTGTGGCAAATGATGAAAAGAAACTGTGGATTTATTTAATTGAGTTAAGTAATGATGGCAACACCATATGTGAATTACTGTTTGGTAAGGATAATTGTGCCTTGACTTCATATAGTTGTTGGTTGATATGAACTTATGTTCTTGATGATGAAGACCCATGTGATATAATTGTTGGTTATTGTTGCTATGAAATGTGAACGTACGGCGGGATCGTGTTGCGCGCCGCAACACAAAGTAATAAGGGTGGAAATGAGTAACGGTGGAAATCTTCATTTGTAACTATCTGTATATCTGTGTGATACTTGTGTGGTTACCCTGACTGTCTTCCAATTATGTACTGTTTGTTCTACTTGGAATAAATTTTGTTCATACATACTAGTACTATTCAACGATACTAACATCCCTTTTTCCTGGGGCGTTGCATCTTTTATATGGATGTAGGTGGTTCCACAGCAGGTAGTTCAGACCATCGATAGTGGTGTTTCCCCTTCATACCTTCAGCAGATCCGGTGAGCCCCACTTCCTCTCGAGGCCGTGTGTAGTCTATATCATCTTTTTTGTATATGTTAGGTCTTTTAAGGTATATCCGGGGCCTTGTTGCCGGCAAGTATTGTGTAAACCCTTAGTACTCTTAGAGGCTCCGTAGACATGATGTGGGTTGTACATATATGTTAGGTTGGGCGGTAAATGTGTTTACTAGTAATCATGGTCCGAATCGGAATTATTTTATGTATTGTGATTATCAAAGGTTGAAATGATAAAGGATGAAATGAACTCAAGTAGTAGATTCATGTTTAAACTCTAAATTGATAATTCATGTGGAATAATGTATATTGTAAACACGGAGTAACGCGTTGGGCAAGAAACGCAATCCAGGTCCGCTTGACCGGGATCATCCGGTTGGGCGCCAATCTCGTCCCTCGATTTTGGGGCGTGACAATTTATTTTATGTTGTGGTGTTTCCTATGTTTCTCGTTGAATTCTTTATTACTTCTTCCTGCATTATTGACTTTTCTGAGGAGATGATGATTAGTTATACATGCTAGTAGTATTCGATAGTCCAAACGTCCCTTTTGCCGGAGGCGCTACGTCTTTGAATGGATGTACGTGTTTCTTAGCATACAGTGCCAATCATCGATAGTGGTACATCCTCCTTGAAGCTGTCTTGGTGAGCCTCCATTTCTTCCAGGGGCCATCTAGTTCTTCTTTTGATATAATTTACCACGTTTTGAGGTATAGTCGGTGCCTTGTGCACAAACGTGGTCATATCTATCATTTGTATCTTTAGAGGCTCCGTAGACGTTTATGTGGTTATGTATGGGTATTGGCTGGGCCACTGGATCGTGTGGTATTTTGAAACTCTTTCCCACTATATTGTAAACTGCATGCACTTTTGGAAATTTAACTATGGCATAATGGATATAATGAAAACTGAACTAGTAACGTTTATATATATACATCTGTTTATTCCCCTGTTTAACTAATGGTAACGTGTTCCCTTTATCATGAATGAGATGGGTGGGGAAGGTCTAATAGGCTTGCTCGACCGGGTTCACTCAGTTGGGCGCCGGTCACGCTCCCCGAGGTTGGGGCGTGAGAAACTTGGTATCAGAGCCAAAGGTTTTAAAGTGTCCTAGGATGTCTCGGGGCCGTGTCTAGTAGAGCCCTCTTATCGGTGTGTTGTCGACCATATCTATAATTAGGGGGATACTTTGACATTTAGGAATAATGCCCTTCTTTGTTATTCTGTGCGATAGAGCGTAATGTGAGGTTGTCCTCCTCTAACTCGTTCATTGTTCTAACTTTCAGCTAATGGCACCTAAGAAGAAAGCGAGAGTTGGCCAAGAAGCCAATGCCACCCCAGGATTGTCTGTTGATCCTCCACTTGATGGTGTGGGTAGGGATAATCCCCCGACTATTACCCTTCCTGATTCTTCTACACCGGGACAGACTGCACCAACTCCTACATCTACCGAGGGTGCAATGATCCCTCCCACTGATATTCCGGTTCCACCTCCAGCCCCAACTTATGGTCCTAGCGTTACTAATGAGGACCTCAAGGGAGACATACAGATGTTGACTCAGATAGTGGCTTCCCAGGTCCAAAGATCAAATGTGACACCCAACTTTTCTAGCCAGCAAGGGGATTCTACTAGTTCTAGGGTGAACAAATTTCTTCAGCTAGACCCTCCAGTGTTCACGGGTGCAAATCCCGAGGAGGACCCTCAGAATTTTATTGATGAGATGCACAAGACCCTTAGAGTTATGCGTGCAACTGAGCCAGAGGGAGTGGAGTTGGCTTCCTACCGTCTGAAAGGGGTGGTCTATTCGTGGTTTGAGTTGTGGGAAGACTCCCGTGAGGAGGGAAGTCCTTCAGCAAGGTGGGATGAGTTTGCGGACGCCTTTGTGGATCATTTCCTGCTTGCTGAGACAAGAGTAGCCCACGCAGCGGAGTTTGAGAATCTAAATCAAGGTAGAAAGAGTGAGTGGGAATACCAAATGGAGTTTGACCGCTTGTCCAAGTATGTTGTTCACATGTTACCCACTATGGAGGCCAGGGTTCGCCAGTTTGTTCATGGCCTTAGTTCTTTGACTATTAATGAGGCTTATACACCTGCCTTGAATTCTGATATGAATTATGGGAAGATGGTGGCATTTGCTCAGGACACAGAGAACCATAAACTGAAAAATAGGATGGAGCGAGAGGGTAGAAGCAAGTCCTGATCAGCGGGCAACTTCGAGGAGTCATTTAGTGATAGGAGATCAGCTTTCAGGGAAGGGTCATCAGGTTCGTCCCAGTCTGTTGCATAGTCCTCAGCTAGTGCACCGCCATCAAGGCCCAGTCAGCAGCAGCAGTGGAGTCGTTTCAGGCCCGGTCAGGACAACAGGGGACCCCACCAGCAGGGTCGGTCAGGAGGGAGATCCTAGCACCAGCAGAGGCCCCCATGCCCCAGGTGAGGGAAGATGCACTTAGGGATTTGCTACATGGACTTACCCATATGCTATGGGTGTGGGATGGGGGACCATATTCAGAGGCATTGTTGTGTATCTCGCCAGGGTATGGGTAGGGGCACATCTCAGCCATCCAGTCCAGCAGCTGCCACATCCTCGGCACCCTCTTAGCTCGAGGTATTCCATCACCCACATAACGTGGTGCAGATAGGGGTGGTGTGCAGAGTTCGGGAGGACCCATACAATTCTATGCTATGAGTGGTCTTCAGAGTGCAGAGGCTTCTCCAGACGTCGTCACAGGTATATTGACTGTCCAATCTCATGATGTGTATGCCCTTATTGATCCCAGATCCTCTTTGTCCTATGTTACTCCTTATGTTTCTATGAGCTTCGAGATATAACCGGAACAACTTCATGAGCCATTTTATGTATCTACTCCGGTTGGCGAGTCTATTACAGCCGCGCAAGTTTATATAGATTATGTTGTTACGGTGCGTGGTCGGGATACCATGGCCAATCTCATTGAATTGGGGATGGTTGATTTTGATGTAATAATGGTGATGGACTGGTTTTATTCATGTTTTTCCAAACTCGATTGCTGAACCAGAACTATGAGGATTGAATTTCCTAATGAGCCAGTAGTTGAATGGGAGAGAGATAATGTAGTGCCAGGAGGTAGGTTTATTTCTTACCTTAAGGCCACGAAGATGATCAAAACGGGGTGTATTTATCATTTGGTCCGGGTTACGGACACCGATGCAGAGGCACCTACCTTTGAGTCTTTGCCAATTGTAAAGGAATTCCCCGATGTATTTCCGGATGAGCTTCCTGGGATTCCACCAGACAGGGAGATTTCTTTTGGGATCGATGTGATGCCAGGAACGCAACCTATATCTATTCCACCTTATAGAATGGCAGCGACAGAACTAAATGAGTTAAAGGAACAACTGAAGGATTTGCTAGAGAATGGTTTCATCCGACCGAGTGTGTCTCCTTGGGGCGCACCGGTTCTCTTTGTCAAGAAGAAATACGGATCGCTACGGATGTGTATTGGCTACCGGTAACTCAACAAAGTCACAATAAAAAACAAATACCCATTGCCAAGGATAGATGATTTATTTGATCAATTACAAGGTGCCAAGTTCTTCTCCAAAATCGATTTGCCGTCCGGGTATCATCAATTGAAGATAAGGGAGCAGGATATTCCGAAAACATCTTTCAGAACCCAGTATGGGCACTTTGAATTTTTGGTCATGTCTTTCGGGCTAACAAATGCCCTGACAGATTTCGTGGATCTTATGAATCGAGTCTTCAAGCCTTTTCTTGACTCCTTTGTGATAGTATTCATTGACGACATTCTTGTGTATTCACGGAATCTGGAGGACCACGCTGACCACCACAAGGCAGTTCTGCAGACTCTTCATCAGCACTAGTTGTATGCGAATTTTTTGAAATGTGAATTTTGGCTTGAATCTATTACATTCCTGGGTCATATTGTCTCCAGAGAAGGGATTAAGGTCGATCCTCAAAAGATTTCAACGGTAAAGAACTGGCCTAGATCTACCACTCCTATAGAGATTTACAGCTTCTTGGGTTTGGCGGATATTATAGGAGGTTTGTAGAGGGGTTTTCTACTCTTGCCTCTCCATTAACTAAATTGACGCAGAAAGCAGTTAAGTTCCAGTGGTCCGATGCTTGTGAAAGGAGCTTCAAGGAATTGAAATCAAGGTTGACTACGGCGCCGGTGTTGACCCTGCCATATGGTACAGAGGGGTTTGTGGTATATTGTGATGCTTCAAGGATCGGGCTTGGGTGTGTGTTAATGAAACATGGCAAAGTTATAGCTTATGCTTCAAGGCAACTCAAGAATCATGAAAAGAATTATCCAACACATGACTTAGATCTTGCGGCGGTGATTTTTGCATTAAAGATAAGGCGGCATTATTTGTATGGGTCCACGTGGATGTATTTACGGACCATAAGAGTCTTCAATATATCTTCAAACAAAAGGAGTTGAATATGAGGCAGAGAAGGTGGCTTGAGTTGCTCAAAGACTACAACCTCGATATTTTATATCATCTAGGGAAAGCTAATGTAGTGGCGGATGCTCTTAGCCAGAAATCTATGGGTAGTTTGGCTTATTTGGAGGCTTTTCGGAGGCTGTTGGTCCGGGAGGTTCACCAGTTGGCTAGTTTGGGAGATCGTCTTGGGAACTCTAGCAAGGGAGGAGTAATTGTGCAGAATAGAGCAGAATCATCGCTTGTGGCAGAAGTCAAAGAAAAGTAATACTATGATCCATTATTGGTACAGCTAAAGGAGGGGATCCATAAACACAAGACCTCAACTTTTTCTCTTGGTATGGGTGATGGTACATTACGGTATCAAGGGCGACTATGTGTTCCAGATATTGACAGTCTTCGGAAAAGAATCATGGCAGAAGCTCATACTTGTAGATATTCCGTGCATCCAGGTTCTACAAAAATGTATCATGATCTCAAAGAAGTCTATTGGCGGAATGACATGAAGAGAAGCGTGGAGGACTTTGTGGAAGGTGTCTGAATTGTCAACAAATGAAGACCGAGCATTAACATCCTGGTGGGTTGGCACAAAGCATAGAAATTCAAATGTGGAAATGGGAAATGATCAATATGGATTTTGTTGTGGGCTTACCGCGCACTCCACTCAAGTTTGACTCAATTTGGGTAATCGTGGATCGACTCATGAAATCAGCACACTTCTTGCCAATTAAACCTACCAACATAGCGGAACCGTATGCTCAGTTGTATATCAAGGAAGTAGTTAGGTTACATGGCACTCGGGTCTCAATCATTTCAGATCGTGGGGCTCAGTTCACGGCCAACTTTTGGAAGAAAGTTTAGCTAGGTTTAGGTACGCAAGTAAACCCCAGCATAGCCTTCCATCCACAAATCGACGGGCAAGCAGAGCAGACAATTCAGACACTTGAGGATATGTTGCGTGCTTGCGTTCTTGATTTCAAAGGTAGCTGGGATGATCATTTGCCACTTATCAAGTTTTCTTATAATAACAACTTCCATGCTAGTATTCAGATGGAACTATTTGAGGCATTGTATGGTAGGAGATGTAGATCTCTTATTGGGTGGTTCGATATCGGGGAAGCTGAATGATAGGGCCAGACCTTGTGCATCAGGCTATGGAAAATGTTAAGATCATTAAGGAACGGTTGAAAATTGCTCAGAGTCGCCAAAAATCTTATGCGGACGTTCGTCGTAGAGATTTGGATTTCAAATAAGAGGATTGGGTATTCTTGAAGGTTTCCCTCATGAAGGGTATTATGTGATTTGGAAAGAAAGGGAAATTGAGTCCAAAGTATATCGGGCCATATAGAATCATTCGAAGGATCGGTCAAGTGGTGTACAAGCTTGAGCTATCGCACGAGATGTCGTTGGTGCACCCAGTATTCCATGTGTCTATGTTGAAGAAAGTAGTGGGAGATACATCCGCTATTGTGCCAATGGAGACCATTGAGGTTAATGAGGAATTTTCATATGAAGAGCTTCCCATTGCCATTCTTGATAGGCAGGTCCAGAAGTTGAGAAACAAAGAGATTGCCTCCGTGAAAGTATTGTGGCGAAACCAACAAGTTGAAGAGGCTACTTGGGAGGACGAGGATGAAATGAAAAAGAAGTACCCGTATTTGTTTGAATAGCCATGTAATAGTTCTATGAAGTTGTTTTCCATAAATTTTGTATCACTTGTTCAGCTAATGTAAAAATATTCCTTCTTAGTTATATGTTCCTTATGAGGCCACGGTTGATGTCGTTTGTGTCTTGTTGCGTCATTTTATCCTATATATGTTGTTAAAATATGTTTTTGGGGCTCTCTGGCAGGTGGATAGGCTTAATTACAAGGGAAACTCTGGAAAATTTTCAAAAATCTAGAAAGATAGTTAAATTACGAGTTGCTGGTGTGTGGTATAAAAACTGAAGTTGCATAGGATGATATTAAGTGAACCTTGATCCTCATTCGAGGACGAATGATCTTAAGTGGGGGAGGATGTAAGGCCCCGTAAAATTTTTACTTAGAAACCCAGAACTTCGTGGTGCCGAGATTATATATATGTGTTATCGCGGTTCGGACTTTTTGGATTAAACAATACACTTTTGGGCTAAAGGAAAATATTTGGCAGATGTGTGAATTTTTGCGGCCCGTTATGCGGCTGCATAATCACTCTGCGGACCGAATATTGGCCGCAGAGTGAGGCCGAAAGATTGGTCGATTTTGAGGTCAGCTTTGCGGTCAATTATGCGACCGCATAATCATTATGCGGGCCGCATAATTTCTCTTGGGTTTTTGCGAAGGGGGTTATGCGGTGCACTATGCGATCGCAGAACAAGTTTGCGAACCGCATACTGGTTGTAGACCTGGGCAGAAAAATTCAAGTTCTGGGAGCTTCTTTTGTGGTCACATTGCAGATCGCATAGCAGACCCTTGTCGGGGAACCCATTTTTCTTATTTTAAACCCGACCATATTCCGATAAAACACCCCTTTTAGACCTGTTTGAGCCCATTTTCAGATATTTTCTTGAGTGAGAGAGAGAGAGTTCTAGAGGGAGGGCCTAATCTTCATCAAATTGATCTTCAATTATCACTTAAAGCTTTGAAGATATTCAAGTAAGTTACCAAATTCTTTATCCTATGAGCTAAGACTTCATCACCCCAACTCTTGATTCAAAAAATAGCTAATGGGATCTTAGTGTGATAATTCATGGGGATGGGGGTGATTACATAGCATTCATGTAAGATAAAAGAGTGTAGGGAAAATGTAAGATAAGAATGGTGATAAAATCCCATGAAAAGAATCTTGAAACCTTAATACACACTTAGTATTTGATAAAATGCTCAAGTGAGCTAAAACCATGAATGTCTTCCTAATTTTTGGTTCAATTTGTTATATTGCTAAAATAGATTGAGGTTGCCAAGAGTTCCGGATAATTGTAGAGTCAAAGAAGCTCAATTGAGGTATGTATGGCTAAAAACCCCTCTTCTTAGAAATCGAACCCCCATGGTGCCCCTACAATTGGTGTAAGTTTCAATCCTGATTGATGTAGGGGATAACATTTCAAACGTGCTTGTTTTGTAAAAACTTTATGTGTATTATGTATTCAAATGCTTCCTGTTAAGCTATGTTGTTACTTGGTGATGTATAGAATTTATGGAACATATGTTAAATTGCCAAAGTATGTGACAACTTCTATATGTTCACGATTCATGTTTTCTCGCATGTGCACTTGATATCTTGAATTGAAAGGCTTGTTGATGAAATTGATAATAATGTGAAAAATGTGGAAAGAACTTGAATTATGAAATGCGACCATGTTCCAGAAGTGAATTAACAATTGTGGCCACTAGAATTTAAGGAACTGAAATGTGTGTGTGCTAAATAAGGAATGAGATGATTGATGAAAAAGGGAAATGTCTTGAGTAAGACGGCCTAGCCGACCGGGCCGTGATCGGACACCATGCCGCACATATGGTGGTATTATGCTGTCAATTGAACCGGAATTGAAACAGGAATTGATATTGTGGAAAAATATCTCCAAGGGAGATGACCTAGCCGATTGGGTCGTGATCGGACTCCGTATAAGAGTATGGTGGTATTGTGAATAAAGAGGTGTTAGTCCTAATAATGGCCAAACTAAAGTTATAGCAATTTCACTTGAAAGCTTATGTGATTCTTTATTTAATATTGTGATGTTGCCTATGTTTCTCGTTGAATTCTTGATTACTTCTTCCTGCATTATTGACCTTTATAAGGAGATGGTGATTAATTATACATGCTAGTACTATTCGACAGTACTAACGTCCTTTTTGCCGGGGGAGCTACATCTTTGAATGGTTGTAGGTGGTTCCTTAGCAGACATTGTCGATTGCAGATAGTGGTGCATCCTCCTTGCAGCAGTGTTGATGAGCCCCCATTTCTTCCGGTGGCCATGTAGTTCTTCTTTTGATATAATTTACCACGTTTTGAGGTATAGCCGGGGCCTTGTCACCGGCATGGTCATATCTATCATTTGTATCTTTAGAGGCTCCATAGACGTTTATGTGGGTTATGTATGGGTATTGGCTGGGTCACTAGATCATGTGGTATTTTGAAACTCTTTCCCACTAAATTGTAAACCGTATAGACTTTTGGAATTTAACTATGGCATAATGGATATAATGAGAACTGAACTGGCAAAGTTTATATATATACATCTGTTCATTCCCCTGTTTAACTAGTGGTAACATGTTCCCTTCTTAAATCATGAATGAGATGGGTAGGGAAGGTTTAATAATCTTGCTCGATCGGGTTCACTCGGTTGAGCGCCAGTTGCGCTCCCCGATTGGGGCGTGACATATGTGGCTAAAAACATATGTTGAGTTCCCACTGTCGTGTTTCTTGGGGTAGTTGGACCTGGTCCATCACTTGTTCCATCTTCCATGTTTTATTCAATGTTTTCACTGCTTCTCACCAGTCCAAGCTCCTCATCTTCTGGTTCCTGT